>ML279717.1:0-22523 GCA_005239495.1 Nicotiana undulata
TCCCATATCCCATATACATATATATATATATATATACATACATATATACGCGTATATAACGCCATTTGGTCATGGGTCAACATGCATGTATAAATGCATGAAATGCATATGAAATATGTCAATAAAATCTCTCGGTATGTCATAAGGACATTATGCCTCTGAATAATATCATGAGATAAACTTTACCAACTTACATATTTCTGAGACCCATGAACATATTATAGAGTAATTTGACACGTGGAAGGATAAGAATATACATATATGTAGCATTTCTACGAATAGAGTATTTTATGGAAGTTGTGCATTTTCTCGTTTCGTTCATGTCGTATAGATCATGCCAAAATAAAGAAGGGATAGCCTTAACATACCTTAACCGATTCTCTTGAAAATTCCTCTAACACACATCTTTTGTGACGAACATGTAACAGCGGATTGAAGTTGGGGAAAATCCATATGATATTCTTGAGAAGGATTGCACCACACTATCTCAGAATCGCACAATCCCCTTGCTATTACGTAGTATAACTTTGTATGAAATCTCATGTTTTGAATTCTTGAAGAATTTTTTTTTGCAAGATCACGTTACTAAATCTTGTTGAAAGCTTACATTACCGAATTTCGTTGAAAGCTCACATTATTGAGAATGAAGCTCACGTTTAGAGACTTGGAATTCAAAATGAATTCTCTGAAGTTATTGAATATGAAGTTTAGCACTTTAAAATTTAATCCTTCAAAAAAGCTAGTTGGTAGGCCCCATTTAATCTTCCAAATGTGCCATGTTGCACTTTAATTCAAGAGTCACTCTTCTTGATCTTGATGGCTGCCACGTTTGGTGGATTTTAATCTTATCCAAATTTATCCACTCATTTCCTTAATTACATGGTTAATCTTCCACCAAAAATCTATAATTAACAAAATATCCACATAATTAAGAATTATCTCAAATTACTTAAAGTGATACTCACTTTTAATACACTTTTATATATCATACTATCATGGTCATATGGTACCTTGTATGGTACTAGTCCATAAATATCGGGTATTAACGCTCGGCTCGTATTTTATCCCAACATGCCTAATTTGGACGAAAAATTATTTTCTTTGACTTGCTTCCTCTGTCACCTTCACGAATTTACTCATCACTTGCTTGAAATAGCATAATCCTTATAAGCTCCAAAAAATCTTTTCCTTGGACTGATGTCAATTACCTTAGATAAATTTAACGTACAATACTACAGGGTGCATCATCATCGTAATTTAATACTTCGAAGTGTAACATCATCGTGATATAATACTACAGGGACGTAATATCGATGTAATAGTGCAGGGCGTAACATCGTTCAAAACTTACTTGAACTTAGACAGTGCATTCAAGGCATCAATTAAGCCATCCGAAATCCCGAATATATTGTTGAGCTCGAGGGCTCACTTTTACTTACCTTAAAAAAACCTAAGGGTTTGATTTAAGTTCGAGCTAGTGTTCATTCGACTACAAAGCTACAACAATGTAATTTTCACAAGGCAAAAATAAAGAAGAATTTATTGGAGACAAAATGGAAAGAAAGGGAACTTTTTATATATAGAAGTTATGTACAAGAGACCGATCTAGGTCTTACAAAAAGAAAAGAAAAAACTAAATTCTAACTACTGTCGGGGCCGACTTCTCCTTCGGGAGCAGCTTCTCCGGGAACAACTCCTTCTTGAGCAGCCCCTCCGGGAGAAATTTCTTCTCCAGGCCCCTCATCGGATCATCTCGGATGCCTTCTTCATCATCATCCTCATCATAAGAGGAGGCGAGTTTCCTGGCTTCGGCCTTGAGCACCTTGGCCCGGGCTATCTCCTCGGAGAGGTCAAAATCTCGAGCATGGATTTCCTCAAGGGTTTCCTTCCGGGACTGACACTTTTCCAGGTCATTGTTCCATTGCTCCCGATCGGAAGCCTCCCTTAGCTGCATTTGAGAAGCCTCAACATCAGCCTGGTACATGGCGATGGACTTGTACGTCATGACCTTGGTCTTCTCGATTTCTGCCTTGGGCTCAGCAAGCCCGGCTTTAAGCTCCCCAATCTTCTTGTCATGGAACAAGATCTTCTCCTTGATGCCTCGGAGTTGGACCTCGGTCGATGAGAGTTTGGCCGAGGTGGTCTCTTTTTTCACAGCCAAGTTGTCCATACTCTCCTTCCACCGGCCACAATCGGCCTTGACTTGATCGACTTATCCTCGAAGCAACTCGATCCTCTCCACCTTCTGCTGTAGCTAAGATAGTGATGTATTTGCCTCCACTGTTGGTTTAAGTCCATACTTTATCAAAAGAATGGTTACCTGCTTGTCTAGTTCGGGCTCCTCTCTTCACGAGCCTTGTCCAGATCCGCTTGAAGGTCCCTTATGGCTTCGCTCTATGGGCCACAAAGTAGCTTCAAAGTGTTCCTCTCCTCCGAGACCTTCTGGAATTTGGTCTCACACTGGCTAAGGTCAGATCGAAATTTAGCGGAGGCCTACATAAGAAGGAAAAGATTGAGTCAGACTTGGAGAAAAAAGAGTAAAGATAAATAATCAACAGTAACTAGTACTTACCCGGGAAAGGAGATGTTGGGCCTCTTCCAAGAGAATCGAGGCATCACTGATGTCAGAGGCATCATCGACCCCAATAAAGAAATCCCGGAAGGGGTCACCTACACTAGAGCCTTCGCCAATATCGGGAGTCTTCAACTCCCTAGACTCCCTTATTTCCTCCTCGAAAAAGGCCGGCAATGAAGACATTTGAACTGATTTAATGGCCTCGAGCAAGTCGCTCAGGGTGCTCTGATCGATCTTCGGGGTCTCAGAACCGGCCCCGTTCGGTGTATTAGCGGTTGGTCGAGAAATAATCTCGACCTCTAGTGATTCGGGATCCCCACCGATTTCATTTTTGGAGCCTCCTCGACACGAGGCTTGGTTGCAGCAGCCGCTGTCAGCTCGGAAGGTTTGACGACCTCGACGAATTTCCTAGACCGAACCGCCAATGTCGAGGCGCCTTCGTCCTCTTCCTCTTCTTCCTCTCTCAGGCTTTGGACCGAATCCACCATGAGAGCTATTACTTTCCGCCTCACCCTTCGAGGCTTGGGCTTGAGGTACTCGGATAGCGAGGCACCTTTCCTCTTGTTGTCTTTCCCCGGCTTCGAAGCCGGGGACTTGATTCCTTCCTCGCCAACCGAGGGCCTCAGAATGGCATCCTTGGTCAGACCTGCATGAAATAAAATTATTGATGAATGAAGTACAAAAGGTGTATTAGAACACGAGAAAAAGGATCATTACCGTGGTTCTTGGCCTCCCATCTTCCCCTGGCCAAGTCGCGCCATGCCAGTTCAGCATGGGAGGAAGTTGAGGCTAACTTCCGAACACAGTAGTCGAGATCGGGGACTGCTTGAGGCATCTAAGGAATGGCTGAAAAATCAAATAAAAATGTTAGACGGAGCCAAATAGGATACTAAGAATAATGTTCGATGGGTTACTTACGGTTGGGGTTCCACTCTTCAGGGAACGACATCTTCTCCTCCGGTATTATGCCACGGTCCTCACCCGTATGAATCGGCTCATCCAACCTCGATCCTTATCCTCGTCGATGCTCGAGAATAAGGCCTTCGTTGCCCGGCGTTGAAGCCTGATCAGTCCTCGATAGATTTGAGACCGGTACAACCGCATGAGATGATTTAAAGTAAACTCCAGCCCCTCGGCCTTGCTGGAGAGAAAGCGCAACATGATGACTATGCGCCATAGAGAGGGGTGGATTTGGCCGAGGGTGACCTGATACCTTCTACAGAAGTCGAGGATCAATGGGTCGATGGGACCCAATGTGAAGGGGTAAGTGTAAACACTTAGATCCCCTCCACATATGTAGTCATGCTCTTGTCAGGAGCAGGGATTTGCACCACGACCTCGGAACCCTAGTTGCAGTCCCTCGTCATGGCCTTGATATGGCTCTCCGTTATTGAGCACGTGTACATCGACACATGCTCGCATCGACCCGGTATTGATGAGGGGTTCTCGACCTTGAAGTCGGATTTTGGAGTACACGGGCCGGGAACGTACTCATGAGGAGCCGGTTCCGCTAGAGTTTTATTGTCGGCCAGTCGGGAAGAAGAGAGGGAAGCCTTTTCCTTTCGCGGTACGATCTTTGAAGTTTAAGCCATTGATGTAAGAAGAAAAGGGGAAAGAAGGTGGAAAACTTGTGGTTCCGGTGACTTAACAGGAGGCGATAGGAAGGAGATGAGGAGGGATAGGAGACTTATAGATTTTATCAAAGCAAGAGTAAAGTTGATTCAATGAAGGAGGTAGTATTTGTAGGCTCATGGCGATGGTTGGCGTTAGTGGCAAGGACGACGTCATGATCGAGGTGTTGAAGAATCGAGGCTCAAATCGTTTCTTGTCGTTTTACTCTAAGAAACGCGGGGACTATCCGTATACGCGTAAAATCGAGTATGTCAAATTTCATAGACTCGGGGAACTGCCTCGAGAGTAAGATCGTAATAGACCAAGCTCGAGCTCGAAGACAGAGCACGGAGCATGAAGATCGAAGTGCTCACTGAAAATCGAGACCGAGTATGACCAATCTAGAGTGAGGCATAGTAACAGAATGGCGAGATATTAGCAACCGGTCGAAGATCACGGCGGGAAGCACGGGCAGATCGAATCAAGCGGTTATTGACACAAATCATGGGATTTATTTCTGTTATTAGAATTGTACCTTATTTAAGATTCCTCTACTATATAAAGAGGGACCCTATTCATTTGTAAGATCCATCATCATTCACTGAAAATAATATACACGCTGCTCTCTATTTACTTACTATCCACGGTTGTTCTTTACTATTCTTATTACTTTATCTCGAGACCATCCCGAATCGAGGTCGAAAGTACTGCATAGCACTGGTTTGGTTTATTTTATTATTCAATTTATTCATTTAAATCATCGTTTATCAATTGGTACTGAATTAGATCACGTATCCTTAAAACCACAATACAAGTTTAATTGTTACTCGAATTTTAGGGTAAACATAATAATAATAATAATAATAATAATCATATCATACTATATTATAAGTGTGAAGCCACTAAGTAAAAGGTAATTTACTAAAATGTCCATATAAAACTAAATGAACTTTTTACCCTTCAAATAAAAAAATTACTCTTCTAATATTTTGTCACAAAAAGTAGATTTACATTTCAATAAATACTACGTATTGAATAAAACTGTATACATTATATATAACGAATCAAAAATTGGGAAGATACTTGTGTTAATTTTATTCAATGTCCTAGAATTCTTTTCATCTTCCAATAATGGTTGCAGTTATACAATTTATGTGAGCTTTTAGAATGTCTTTTCAGTGTCTAATATAGTAATCGCTTTCATTTTTCAGCACTCATTTCAAATGATTTTTTTTTCTTTTGTTCTTCTTTTTCTATAGGTTATAATTTTTTTATTTTTATCTAGTAATTGTGTAGTTGTTTTATTTTTGTTATAGTTAATGGTGAATTATGATTAATGATATGTTTTGGTTTTTGTTGTGGTGAAGTCTCTGGGTTTGATTGGGTCTAAGTTTATCATAGGTTACTTAAATGTATAGTTTATATTTGTTTTCTCGTTTTACTTTTATTTTCCATGAATCACTCTTGAGAATTTGTTTGTGGTTTTTTGTGTTCTGTACTTCTTCTTTTTATTGTCTTCTGAGCACAATTAACTCAACCTTTGGAATATCTTTTCAATTTTTTCCTTGTTATTTTTCATTTAAGCTTGGTTACTTTCTATAACTTTTATATTTGGACTAAATGATTGTGAAATATCTGCACGATATTTTGGCATATACACAATAAAAGGCGGAGGACATTTTTGGTAAATTTCATAAAATATTTAGTATTTCTTGATTGTTCGTATATACACTAAATTTCTTTGTGTAGTGATAAAATTTCTTACGATATTTATAAATCATACGAGTCACAATTTTCTTGCTGAAATAGTGTTCTCTTTGTTCATTTTTATTGTAGTAAGTTTTACTGGAGTTGCATATTTTCTCTGAACTTATAATATTTTTAAAGTATTTTCCTAAGTAGAATATTGAATTACCTAAATGCCCATTAAAAATTAATAGACTTATAAAACTGAATAATTACACAACATACGTTAGTTATAAGGTTAGTCATGAAATTTTAAAGTTCTGTAGATACATGTATCTAAGGTATTGATGAATTTATACAAAGTTAATTTCTTTAAATTAATACATGTATCACCCCATTATTCCGTCAAATTCTGGTAATGTGAAGCTAGCAATGAAGGAAATGAATTATTCAATATTATAATTAACATTTATTAGGATAATGATCAATGGTCTTTTCAATTCCTTGCAATTATTTTGCTCTTGAAAATCAATATAATCTTTGCAAATGCTCAAGTAATTTAAAATTGTGAGCAAATAAAGAGACTACGTTGATGGACGGAGGTAGGATATCATGTATGTATGTCTCTTGTTATACAATTTTGCTTTTTTGTTGTGCCTTCTTCAAATCTTTCTTTTTTGTTTAATATAGCTATCAAAGGACAAAAACACTTTACGAATTTTATTTTTATTATTTCATATATATTAATTATAGAAAGATATATCACTTATCTATACCTTAGATTTCGTCATCTTGATTTGTTTCTTTTTCCATCTCAAAGAAAGTTTAACATGTTTATGCATATTTGACATGCATTTATTTAGAAATTTAAAAAATAAATGAAGGAGAAAAAAAAGAACTAGATTATCTAATGAATTCTTTTTTTTTTTAATTGTCTTTTTGAAGTTTCCAAGTATAAATGCGTTCGTTTCTATTTTTGGAAAACTGTGTTACGTGAGAAATCAAGTTGTAATTACTTTGATTAAATTTTATGTTATTTTATTTGTTTAGCCTTAAAATACTAAGTATTAATTTGACATAAAAAATTTCGATTTTCTTATATTTTATGAGGTTACCTGGTACTTGGTGCTCTTGATGCATGCTTCTCCAAGTTTTAAACTTTTTTTTGGTTAAATTATATGTTCTTTAGTAGGTTTGCCTTGAAACTGATAATATCTCGAAAAAGATTTCGTGGGTTTTACTTATTTTTTTCCGATTATGTGATACTTGGTGCACTGATTTTTCTATGTAAGTTTCAATTTATTTGTTAATTTTCTGTCATTTTGTCTGTTTAGCCTCAACTTTTGCTTCTTATCAGAAAAGGGTTTTATAAAATTTGGTTATTTTTTTTGTAATTATGGAGTATGTTTTGTTTTTGTATCTACATTATCCTTCAATTTTCCTGAAATTCTAATAAAGTGTAAATTTGAATGCCAATGGAACTAGAAATACGTCCATCATCTAAGAACTTCCGTGTATAATTTTATGTTGTACTAGGTTAGCTAAATAACATCAATAACCAATAACAACTCATCGTAATTTTACAAGCGGGAGGGTAGAATTTACGCAGACCTTACCCCTACTTTCAAAAAGGTAGAGAAATAGTTTCCAGTAGACCCTCGGTTCAGTAAAGAAAAAGGGAAAACACAAGCACACTAAACAAAATACCGAACTTGAAATACCTCATTTAATTTTTATTTCAAACTCAAACATATCTTTTAACAATATTTGTAATTTTAAAAAATTTATACGGGTACACGCGCAACGCAACGCACGTGCCCAGAAACTAATAATAATAATACAAAAAAAAACTTTATATATTTTGTACACAAACACAACATGCCGTTTCTAAATTCATATGGATTTCTCTTCATAGTTTTTCACTTCAGGAAATGATTTAAGTTCCGAAATTCAGTAAGAAAGGGAGTCTCGCTAATGAAAATGAATATGTAATATGCCTCCAAATATTAACGGAAAAAGGTTGAGCATTGAAAACTCAAAATTGATTGAAATACATGTAAAATTGATTGTCGCGAGTAAACTTATAGGAATAACTGGAATCACATAGTTACAAATTATTAAAAAGATAGAAATGAGTCAATTATCCACTTTGGTATTTCGGTCCAACACTCACTTCTTACTGATCTTGTGTTTTGAGAATAAATATATAAATGAAACTGGATAATTTACAATCATTTGAAAGAATTAATGATTATTCATTGAACACTACTTTTAGGTCAAAAAAAGATCATCATTCATCAAATATGAGAAATTGTACAGCTTCGTTATTATTGGCTGATAAAAGTGCAATTTACATTTTAAAAGTGCAAGATTCCAATCTTTTCTTTTATTCTGGATTCCTCGACCCTAAAAAGGAATGTTAAATTCTTACTAATTTTTGGTTTTAAGAAGTTGAAAGAGTTGTTATATATTATGCCCTTCAAGTGGCTAAATGCTTATATAAGTAAAGGATTATGAATATTAAGCAAACACAATAAGAATGGAGTAGTAGGTATGGAAATGGTCGAATAGCAAATCCATTACACGATTCTCTTCTATCTCGTAATCCACAAAGATAATTGTATATCTTGGAATTGGATACTCTTTTAGATTTCTATCATCTCTTCATTACAAAATTAATCCTATCATTCTATATATTACTCTGTTTCTTCTTTATTTATGTAATCCTCTAAAACCAAGGAGGTAGTTAAGAATCATTATATACTCAGTTTCTGATACCTACACATGGGCGGCAAGGAGCATATATATATATATATATCATCATCATAACCCTTTTTATCTTTTCTTTTCATTAGAACAACCCAACCTTACACTTTTGACGTGCAAATCCTAATTATAGGATAACTTATAATATTAAACCTTTTCCCACCTTTTAAAAATTATTTAAAAGAGAGTGTGTGTGAGCATAATTTCAGCAACTTTCGTGAAGCCACGCGTAACAAAGTGTATGTCACGACCCGAAATTCCCATCATCGGGACCGTGATGGCGTCTAACGTTGAACCCGCTAAACAAGCCAACGTAATTGCTCAAATTTATTAAAAATCTTTATTATTAAATAAGAACAAATGACATACGACTTTTCCATAAATAAAAGATAACAATGAGAACGGGTAAAAGAAATACATAACTAGATCCACAAATTTTTACGAATTCTCAAAATAACCAACCCAGATCTTTGGAGTCACAATGTCATGGACTATCTAAGATTAATACATAAAAAGGGCCTGAAAGAAATAATACATCTGTTTTGAAATATTAAAACAAAAATGAAGAAGTGGAAGGGGACGCCAAGGCCTGCGGACGCCTGCAGAACTATCTCAGTGTCTCCGAGTGGATTGAAGGAAGCCGCCTAGACCCAATATCCATTGGGTCCTGTACCAGGATCTGCACAACAAAAATTGTGCAGGTGTAGTATCAGTACAACCGACCCCATGTACTGAGTAAGTGTCAAGCCTAACCTCGGCGAAGTAGTGCCGAGGCTAGGACACTACAAATAATATCACCTGTGCAATTCAATAATATATAGAAGAATAACGACAGGAAGTAAACAATTAAGTACAAAAACAGGAAAAAACATCATGGGGGAAAGGAGTAGCAATTATGGAATAACGGAACGAAGCAACAATTTAACTATCAAAATAACAACAGGAATTAACAACACAGAACAAGCAAGTGCACGGCATCACCCTTCGTGCTTTTACTCTCATCCTCACAATAAGTAAATAGAAACGGCACGGCATGTCCCCTCGTGCTAAAATATCATAAACGTGGCACGGAATGTCCCCTCGTGCTAAAATATCATAAACATGGCACGAAATGTCCCCTCGTGCTAAAATATCATAAACATGGAACGGAATGTCCCCTCGTACTAAAATATCATAAACATGGCACGGAATGTCCCCTCGTGCTAAAATATCATAAACAACAGTTTGGCAAGGAAAAAATCAACAACAAGAACCATAAATCACAACATCCCGACAAGGGAACAATCAACAGAAATAATATTGTCCCGGTAAGGGACACAACTATAACCAATCTTACACAAGTGTATAACATATCCAAATATTCCTCAACCGAACAAATACCCAACAGTATTCACAACTAAGAATTTCCATCAAATGAATAACTACTAATTAATATTAAATCCATAACACAGTAAATCTCAATGAAAATCACGTAATTCCTACTATCCGACTCACGGGCATGCTTGACCACAACATGTAGGTACTCGTCACCTCACCTATACGTTGGACATGGAATAATCACGTAGCAAATAAGACTCAACACCTATTCCCTCAAGCTAAGGTTAGGCCAAACACTTACCTCGACTTCCACGATCAAAATCAAGTCTCAAGCACCGCTTTTCCTTTCGAACTTGACTCCAAATCAATCGTATCTAGACATAATTGACTCAATAACATCAATAAATGCTAAACAATTCAAGTCCAATGCTTAATTATAGACTTTCTAACATTCTTCCTAAAAATCCCAAAAATCGACCCTGGGCCCGCTTGGTCCAAACACGAGGTTCGGACCAAAACCCGATCACCCATTCACCCACGAACCCGAATATATAATTTATTTTGAAATCCGACCCCAAAACGAGGTCAAATTCCCAATTAATTAAAAAGCCTTAACTCTACCCAAATCCCTAATTTTCTACCCTTAATCTCATGTTTTAGGCCTAGAAATCTAATGGGTGTTGCTAAATGTTGAAGAAAAAGAGTCCAAGGTTACATACCTATGAGGTTAGGGTGAAGTTGTCTTCCAAAAATCGCCTAAGATGGTGTGGAGAAGAAGAAATTGTGAAAATTGGGTATAATCCCGTAAGTGTTCTGTTTTTAGACAAAAATTATAACTAGGCGAGTTTTACTCTATGCGTTCGAGGCACGCGCTCCGTGTTCGCATAGACAAACTTCTACTGCCCTTCGCATTCGCACTGCCTTGGGTGCGTTCGCACAAGGCTATTGCCTACCCAGCCCCCGCCTTCCTAACACTCTATGCGTTCTCATTCCACAATGTGCGTTCGCGAGTTATTTTCCAGTGCTTCGCGTTCGCACAGAGTAATTCCACCCCCTTCCCAGACAGTGTTATGCGGTCGCGGTCAAACCTATGCGTTCGCATAGTACAAAACACCAGATACCAGAAAAACAGATTTGACACCAGATTTTTAAGTTCAAAAACACCCCGACACTTATCTGAAACTCACCCGAGCCCTCGGGGCTCCAAACCAAATATGCACACAACCTCAAAAACATCCTACGGACTTATTCGTGTAATCAAATCACCAAAATAACATCATAAATAGCGAATTAAACCCCAAAAATCAATGAAAACTTTCAAAACTTTCAAAGTATCAAAATTTACAACCGCGAGTCCGAATTACGTCAAACAACCTCCGTTTCTTACCAAACTTCACAGATACGACATCATTATTACATCGAACCTGCACCGGGCTCCGGAACCATAATACGGGCCAGATACCATAGATTTCACATATAATTACATTTTCAAAAACCTCTTATATTTTCAGAAAAACAATTTCTTTCAAAAATTCATTTCTCAGGCTTGCGGTCTCGGAATTCGATTCCAGGCATACGTCCAAGTCCCATATTTTCCTACGGACCCTCCGGGACCGTCAAATCACAGGTCCGGGTCCGTTTACCAAAAATGTTGACCAAAGTCAACTCAATGCAAATTTTAACACAAAATTATCTTTTTCCTCAGTTTTTCACATAAAGACTTCCCGGCTACACGCCCGGGCTGCGCACACAAATCGAGGTGAGATAGAAGGAGGCTTTCATTACCTCGGAACACAGATTTAGCTAGAAATACACGAGTCTATGACAGTGTATCCAGTATTATTAAGACCTTAGCTTGATATATATCAGCAGGTTACTGCAAAAGAAAAATAATGTCAGTCTGTTTTAATGATAAGAGTAATACTCCAACGTTTTTCTCATTTATTTTCTATACCAACGTTTATTTACAAGGTTACTTGATATATATACCAACGTTGGAGTATTTTTTCTATACCAACGTTGAAAAAACGTTGGTATATGTACAAGTAAAATTATCATAAAAAATATATAAGTGAAATTATGTCTAAATGAAAATTGAAAAAAGCACATCCCATAAAAATCTTTATTTGCTCCTTTCATGTCTGCAAAGAATGCTCCATTTAATAGCGTATAAAGGATGACAATAAAGGAGACAAACATAACAAACTTCTAATTATTTAACATTGTACATAAGATAATAGAAATTTAAGATACATTTCTCTCCACCAAGAAAGGACTCAACTCTACCTCCTTCCCCACCCACCTACCCACCATGCTGTTCCGGGCCCGAACCTCCCCTTTTTTCCTCTAAGAAAACAAAAAATAGAAGAAAAATCATTTCCACCCGCCGCAACACCCAGAATATACTGGAAATATAGCATTACAACAAATCTCTGATCCTCTATGCGTTAGAAATATCCGGTTCCGTAACGTAAATAGGTCATACTACAAGGGAAGATGATGAAGATGATTTGTTGATGCATTAGGGCTGCTGTACCATCACAGTAGAGCCGATGTCCAGTTAAAAGATACTCCGTTTTTGTTTGCCACTATGAACATGATATCCGATTTGGCAATGCAGTCTACTGTTATGCACCTCGAATTGTGTCGACTCTGTCAATGACATCCAAAGCTTTCATCCGGTCAATGTCAAAGTCGATCACTGGAACAGAAGACGGTCTCCTGATAGGAAAGGGGTCTTTCCTGGTTTCACTTATAATAATAGGTGGATGACTACTGCTCTTACTTAGCCTGTGGTACTTGCTCAACCTTGTTTTTGCAGTATCAAGTTCTTGAGACTTGCTAATCCCTGGAGTTAGTTTTCTCTTGCTTACATCACGAAGCATTTCTTGGTCTTCAACCGTTAACGGTGAAGATGGAGAGCTTGGTTTGTGGGTAGAGAACTGAATCAACTTTTGATTAGGGGAACGGATTGGAGATCTTACTCCACCATTAGCACCAATTCTTGACTGACTGACAAGATAATGGAGCCACACCACTAATTCAAGAATAAATGCTTCAATTTTCACCTTATCTGCATGATACAGTGTCTCGATTCGAAGAAGATCAACTTGGCTAGCAGCTTTCCTGTTTATTTCGGACCTACAGATATTTTCATTTTCAATTAGACAAAGCCAAAAGAAGATCCAATCGAAGTAAAAGATAAGCCCACAGAGATTTAAGCTTACCCTGTATTTCCCATTCTCCAACCCATCCGAAGCCATGGTGGGCCCTGAAATTATTTTTGGAAAGAAAAACAGTATTAAGTACGCGGGGAGATGATTAAACCAAAATGTTTTAACGTAATGCATAATCACTTTTCGTCTGATGTGTTCCAAATTTCAGGGGCAGACTTAAGCCCCAACGATGTGAAGCTTTAGAAGTTTCAACTTCCTTCCCTACTTGACTTCCAAAGCACCATAAAAGCGAAATGGAATGGCATTTTTATTTTAACACTGAATCTATGTTGTGTCATATTTTCTTTCTTTAAAGAGATGGAAGGGATAAACATGAACTATATTAGGAATTAGGATTAACTTTGGTAATAGATCAAAGGAGAGGAGGATAAAAATAAACCACCTACTTCTTGTTACCATACAAGAGTGAGTGGATAAGGAGGGTAAGACCTCATCCAACCACACTCTTTAGCAGGCCAAACTAGTGCTTGTACTGAGAGGTACATATTAGGATACAGATGTCAAGTGACACATCTTTATTTTTTGATCGTTTCAAATAATACATCATTATCAAGCCAATAACAAAGGAAGCTACTTTTACCCTTTCATGTCTTTTCCTTTAAATAGATCGTCCCAGTTGATATGACTTATGTCATCGTTGGAAATCATTTTCTGTCACTAAGTTCCCAAAAGATATTGAGAATGCCTTTGTCTAGGAAACCATCTTTTCAGTCCATGACTCTTGTTCCTATTTGAAAACATTGAGAATCATTTTCATTCAGATGAAATGAAGGAAAACAACCTATGTAATGGACAACAACATTCATTTTCAGTCCATTGACACTTGTTCCTATAGGAAACATTATTTCTATTCCTACTAGTTATAATTATTGCCAAACACTAAAGCCATGCCCAACCTCAACCTTCGACATCCAACAACCACTATTGTATTTCACCAATTTATGCTTAACGAAACAACGAAAATAACTTGGAATATGATTTTGCCGGGAAAGCATCTTCTGTAAAAAAAAAAGGTTACCATCTAAAACATCTTACATCATACCAGCCATTGTTTGCTTTTCTTTCTTTTGTTCCCAGCATCACATAAGGATAACTTTTTATCAGTCTCACACAGTTTTATTTTGAATGATCACCTCAAGTCATGTAAAATCTATGGAAAAGGAAAGATTACCTCCTAACAGCATCCCGCGAATATTAGGAGTCCCAAAAAGATTTTTTGATAAAGAAGTCCGAAAAAGAATTAGCAGAGAAAAAGTCATATTGGGATTAGAACATAGTAACGATCATGCAACCATATAGCCAATGAAGAAGTATTGCCATGGACAGAAGTTTTTACTTGGTAGTATTGGTTGCCATGGGTACAAGCCACTGCAATGTTTTCTCCATTTCACCTTTGATTTGCAGGACTGTCAACTGCACAAGGAAATTGTTAACAATTCAATTAACTCGAAGGAAGAAACTTGCAAACCCGTCACAAGCAAAATATAGAATAATCCATCCCCGACATTAGACACGATATAAATCATATAACCATAAGTACCTCTTCCTTGAGTGAGAATGACAGTAATTTGAAACGTGAAGCTGACTTTATGCTTGGTGGCAACCCTTGGTATAGAGCATCTCTTGTACTTTGGGGAATTGTCCCGGATCGAGTTACCTGATCATAACAGAGATATCTTAGCTAGTAATGCCGATAGGCGGTGATTGATAAAGAAATTACAAAATATAATTGTGTACTATGTTGCGTGGACTCTCCAAAATGTAGCCGTACCCGTGTCGGATCCTTCAAAAATGCACTACTTTTGGAGGATCCGACACGTATCTGGCCACATTTTTGGAGAGCCCGAGCAACATAGACTGTGTAACAATAATCTATACATGTTTAATAAGCTAGTCGACTAATGTGGCTATGATTTGAAAATGCCGATCAGTTACGCTTCTGTTAGATTGCAAAACATATAATTCCAGCAGTAGAATAACAAAAGTTGAGAAACACTTCGAAACGAGGAGATGAAAAGAGGCATCTTCTCACAATAAATACTCGCAACATGTTTGTTTTTGTCAAGCTATGAGTATCTTGGCACAAACAATATCATGATGAGCACCATAATATTGACCAGATTTCTTGTAACATATTGTGTAATACTCCAATAACGCTGGATATATTCTTTAGCTAACAATGCAATATTTACTTATAGTGTTAGGAGTATAAAATAAACTATTTATTATATAAATGGCATAGAACTCCTAGATATATAGTTCTTTCGGTACATTGTAATCCATCAGCAGCCAAGTCAATGCCGTGTCAGCAACTTCAACAAACTAGTTAGCAGTCAGCATCATGTTATCAGTCCAGTCAGAGATATGTCAGCGCCCAGTCAGCTTTAGACCACATCCATTCAACACAAAAGAAAAAGAAAAATGACAAAGAACTTGTTACTTGGGCTTTCCAGCATCTTCCTGCAGAGTCAGATTTGTCAAATTCACTACTAAAGTCAAGTGAACCAATTCACTCTTCTTTTCTGATCATAAATGGCAATGGAAAACAAAAATCAGAAAGCACATTTAGAAGATCAGTCAATTGTGGATCTAGTGAAAAATATGACGGATCCCTAAAATATAGGCCAAGTATTTGTCCATCTCTGTCACACATACCAGTAACTCAAATACATGCCTCAAAAGCTCTTCATTTCTATTTAGGAATCTTAGATCACAGGACTGGTAATAGACATCTGTTCTTTTATTTTTCCAACATTTAGTTACCACCCATAAGTACCCTTACTAATGGCACCAGAACCATGGACATAGGAGTCACTAAGTTCTCATTACTCCATCTTTGACTCTTAACTACGTCCTATATGTTCCTGAATGCCCATTTAGCCTTGATATTATAGGCAAACTTACTCAATTCCTTGACTGTTCAAGTAGCTTTACTAATCAATGAGCTCTTGTGCAAGATCAGGTTACAAGACGGCCAATTGGATGAAGGGAACGAGTCATGAGGCATTTATTAACGGCTGGTTGTGGTTCCACTGCATTTACTAGTGGTGAATCCCATCTTCATATCCATGGTCATCTCCATCCCTCGTAACTTCGACAGAGACTTTCTAATTTTCCGCCATGTAATCAATAGATAGCAAGTTGTATAAACTTGGAAAACAAAAATGCGCTACTTCCCCAAAACAAGATAATGGTAGACTATCTACCGCTTTAGAACTTGTCCACCAAAATATATATAACCAAGCCAGTTAGTTCTAGTCTTGGCTTCCATTACTGTTTCGATGGATTGATGATTACTCCCGCTGCCCTTGAAAACTTGGTTCTGAGTTGTTTTACATACGTAAGAATTTTATGAGGACGTTATAATCCAATAGGAGTCCCAATTTGTACCTTACAAAGTGACAATACCAAAGAGTACTTTTACAAGTCAATTCAAAGTATCCATATCTTCCCAAGAAAGACTCCATTAGTCATCATCTCATTACACTCTTCAGCATTAAAAGGATAGTTGAGCACAAGAACAATCACCTAGTTGGACTACCGACACAATACTACTTCAGTTTCAGTAATTCACTATAATATTCCTCTTCAACTTTAGATAAAACCAGTTCTTGGTGTTAGCTAATCAACTTGTATGTCTTCGTCGGCTCCAAAATATCAAATTCCTTATTCGGTCAATATCCTAATGAACCTCTGTATAAACTTCCGCATAAAGTTTTTGGGAGTAACCTTTTGTGCATGATGTAACTTCAGGAAAGATAAATCACTGTGATGTCAGTGAAATGTCTTTATGGGTACTCGCAGCTTGCAAAAACTTTAACCTCCCGTGTTATATTGGTACTTTTGTCTCCGAATATGAACATTCTTTGAGCATCATCATTCATATTTTTATTCTCCACAATTTGACTATTCTCGACCTTCCTCCTTTATTTCTAGTGAGGTCCTCATTGATAGTACAGTAGATGACTCAATTACTTGCGCGCATTCCAGTCCCAGTCATGCCTTGCCTCCAATAGTTGATCTAACTATAGTTGTTCGAAAATGTTTTCACACCATTCGAAACCCTTACCCCCTATGTAACTTCTTAAGTTATCATCTGATGTCTCCATTCCAGTATACTTTTTGTTTTGACAATATTTTTTGTTTCTATTCAACGAGCTACCAAGGCATTAGCTAGTCCAGGGTGAAATCTGCAAACTGATTATGAAATGTGTATCTTGCCAGTGCATGGAAACTAGTATAGTTGCTGGCCGGAAAGTCCACATTTGGGTGTCGATAGGTATACTTGATAAAAATAGGGATTGATGGACAAGTTGACCAACTTAAAGCTCGTATTGTAGTTAAAGCATACCCGAAGTTCATAATTGTGGTGATCTCTTCTCTTCTTCTTGTTATCTATGAACGCATGAAAGCTCGGTCTCGTTTTTAGGTCTATATCAAAGACACATTTCTCCATAACGAGCTAGAGGAGGAGGTTTATATGAAGCAATACATACTTTGTTGCTCTAGGGGAAGTCCAGTCTAGTATGTCAACATCAAACAGTCTCCACGAGTTTGTTTGGACGGTTCACTTATGTAATTCAACATTTTGTAATAGCTCATGTATGTCGGATTGTTTTCTCATGACACTCTATATCACCGGTGTCTCTGTCATGTTCATCCGTGGGTAAAAACATTAATGAAGATGACCAGAAACGGTGAGACACTAAAATGAGGTTTCTTCATTCACTTCCAAACTAAAGATTTGGGACAACTTAAGTTTCAGCTCTCTTCTTCGGTAAATGAGACAGTACTTAGATGGCTTGGCGGCTTGGTGCACTTCGTTTTCAATCGATGAGCAGCAAAATTTATGAAAGCAGGCTTATTTGTTCATGTCTTACCTATTTTTAAAAAAAAGGAAACTTCCCAAGATGCAGAATAGCTGGATGTAGACAATATATTGAATGGAGTCATGGATCTAGCCGGGTATGCATCTGCATACCTAATAATTTCACTATTTCCTCGATCCCCTTATTGAAGTCATGTCTTGGATTATTCTTGATACGTTGAAGGATGTGTACCACTGTATCATCGACTATCACGAGGATCTTGCAAAAAGTGACCGACAAAAACAACAACAAATGAGACATCCGGGCATGACCAATCCCTTATAACGACCCAAGTATGTTAAGGGATCTCCTTGTCTTGGAAGTAGTCAACCTTAAAGTCCACGGGTAGAGTGTACATGGTTCGGTTTAGTTGTTTTTTCCTTTAAGAAAACACCAAGCCAACTATGTCAGTTTGTTAAATATAACCAAATCAAGCCAACATAAAGTCGGTTTCCAGTTTTGATTTTTCCAAAGTTTTCCGGGGGTCTTAGTTTTTTCAAGTTTTTCTCCGATCACGTGAATATTAGGTGTATGTCAACGTGAAGTTTCCTAGCATGCACTGAAATTAAAAAATTTGTCCACCTTGTATGTAGAACTAATGAACTTAATATCTCACTATAAATGTGTCTAGATTAGACTTAATTATCAAATGATACATTATTTTTCTTTTGAAACTGAAAGTATCTAAAAAGGATATTTCTTCCCACCTTATATATAGGTGAATTAATAAGCAAATACTGAATTTAATGTCACATTCTAAATGTATCTAGTTTAGACTTACACATGATATGATACATATTATTTTTCTTTTGAAACTGAAAGTATCTAAAAAGGGTATTTCTTCCCACCTTATATATAGATGAATTAATAAATTTAATATTTCACTATAAATGGTTAAACCCAAACCATTTTTGTAGGCATAAAAACATATGTTATTACACTTATTCTCCGTTTCAAAATTTTAACCGTTGTGAATTTGACCGAATCCAAAACAACCTAAATCTGCCTATGGTAAAGGTTAAATTAGGTTACTCAAACTTAAAGAATTGCTAAATTAGCTTGCTTGCATCTGGTTTTTGCCTCTTTTTTTCTTTACAACAAGTTATGGAGGAGTTAAGTCTTCAATGTTACATATGAGATGCATTTATAATGAGCACAAATATTATAGGCTAAAACCCTCATACTTTTTTTGTTTTACTTATTTTCATTTATGAGCTTAAGATAATCAACAAGTTCTTAATCCAGTTCTAAAAATTTTATTTGTACTTTTTAGTTATTAGTTGCAGAATTCAAAATACATAAACATACATCTTATTTACACATATATAGTCAATTTAGCTCGATTTTTTATTCGGATTTTTTTCCCCTGGGGAGGTTTAACACCAACCCAGACCAGACATTCTCGGGTTATAAATTTACACTAAACTAAGTCTAGTCAAACCACAAGTCGGTCTTTCATTGGTTTGACTACGTTTTGCGCTTCAATTTGATTTTTCGGTTTTTCTTGTACACTTCCATCCACGGATTAGGTTTGCAAATGCATATTAGGCTAGATGTCCATCCAATGAAGTAGTTGACCTAAAAATTCAGGTTCAAGAATGCATATTGGGGTAGATCTCATTGAATAGGCAATCTACATTCAAGTGTTATGTTTTGATTAAAGGAAACCTACTATCTCAGGGGAGGTTCTACTTCTTTTATAGGTAAGACATTAAGCAATAAGCCTTGCTTTCACAATCCCGTGTATCTCAAAAACTATGCACACGAAACCATCTAACCAAAGTCTCACAATCTCGCTTCTCAAAGAAGAGAGCCAAGACAAGTCCAAGTCATACGGGATATGACAAGGTCCTATCCTAAATTCCTAATAAGCTAAGGTAGGAGTGATCAAACAAGCAATATGTACAAAGCATAGATATGGTTGCTAGATCAAGACATAAGCTGAGTATACAGCTATAAGCCTGCGATGAGCTAATATAGAGGGTGTTTGGCTAAGCTTATAAGCTGGTCAAACTGGCTTATAAGCACTTTTTGGCTTATCTACGCGTTTCGTAAAATTAAAAGTGCTTATAAGCCAAAAGCCATAAGTTGGTCTTCCCCAACTTATCAAATTTCAGTTCATAAGCACTTTAGGTTTGACAAAAATATTTACTATTCTATCCCTAAAATACTTATTTTTAAAACAAAACTCTTCGTATAGTTTTACTCCATCCCAGTTCTTCAATACATATTAAGTGCTTGTTTCTTCTCCACAAATGTTGTGTGCCTTTTTTAAGGTTTTGTTTCTTAACTTTGTTAATTTAAACTCCACCCCTTCTAATCTGTGATTGTATACTTATCATAACATATATTATATTTATAAAAAAAGATATTATCTAATCATTTTTATAATTAAAAGAACATGGTAAATAGATAGAATCTATGTAGAATCTAAAATTTTGAAGAAAATAACGTTTTTAGTAGTGTAAATTGTTATAAGGTCATATAAGTCATTTTAACATAAAAAGAGCTTATCATCACTTTTTAATCAAATAGTTTCAGCTGCTTATTATTAATTTCAGCACTTTTATCCAAACACGTGACTGCTTATTTTTTAAATCAGCTTAAGCACTTAAAAGTGCTTTTCAGCACCTAATGCTTATCCGCTACTCTAAATCAGTTAAGCCAAACGGGCTCATAGTTTAAGCAGTTCAAGAAATTTAAAGTTCAGAGAAGTAACACAAATGAAATAAACAACGAGCATCTAAACAATATGCGACGAAGGACCATTAGATATATTGAGATTGATTGTCACTTTATCCGCTAAAAATGCAATCCAACTCTGATGACCAACGTAATATATGTGTAGCATGTTCGGAATCTATGATCTGTATGCTCCAACTTGACAGAGAGTTACAATATTGACCAGATTCATTGTACTATGTCTTGAAATATTCCAAAGAATTTTATGCATATAATTTATTTTTAGTAGTAAAATATTTGTTTGACATCCTAGGAGTATGAAGTAACTACTTACCAGAGTATGTGTGGTCTAGAACTTCTATAGGAGCTCTTTTTATACATTGTCAATTCATACAACACAGATTCTCTCATCTCTTCTCTCGTTCTTCTCAATAAGAACACCTCTGACGCTTACGGTGCACTAGATTTGTTATGATGAAATACTAAAAACTCATTTGCACTGCCCAAACTTCTAAAATATGGTGATCACCATAAACGTCAATGGAAAATAAATTTGACATCCATTATGATAATGATTCTCCAACATGAGGCCTCTTTGGGACTATGCACAAGAACCAAAAGTTTTGTGGAAAAAAAATAAAAATGAAAACTGTATATCTATAGCCCAAACCCAAATTTCTCCGATGAAAGTTTAATGAGACTCTCTAAGATTCTCATAATAGACATTGTCAGATCGTGATCTTAGTTGCACTATCCCTATGACACATTTACAATAATCGCTACCTTCTATAAGTCCAAAGTAATAGAGAAGATATCATTTGTCATAGTGGCATTGCTTCTAATAGCAGTCCAATTGTCAAGCATCAGAGAATCTCAAAACTCAAGATTTTTGTTTAAATAGTCAAAGCGGTTTGGCTAAAAACTTCTCATAGGTAACAGAGCAGAAGATGGAATACTGCAAAGCAAAAGTAGGATCTAAACAAGCCCTTGCCTCTAAAACCTGATTCCATGGGATACAATCTCTAACAAACTTAAGATCTCAAGGTCCATCTTGGGCGAACTAAGTTAGCTTGTTGTCTACCTTCTCATCTTACTAGGGCTCCGATTAGAGAAGAACATGGAAAAAAGAGGACGGATGCCTCAGTTTAAACCTGGCCAAAATGGAAAACACTTCAATATCCAGACTAGCCAATTGGACAATCAAAAAGATTAAATAGAGGCTCGAATGACATCAGCACTTCTAGAGATTTGCTAACATCAGTTAAACCCTTCAAATACTTCTCTTTTTTCTCTTCTGAGAAACAAACCTTCTTTCCGTACTTGGCCCCTCGAACAAGATGCTCAAACTGTTCCTACCACTATGGAAGATCAATTTAGACTGTTATTGAGCTTTCCACTCAACTAAACTGAAAAACTGATTACCCAATTCATTCATTGCTTCAGTTAACTTTCAGCAATTTAAGTGCAAAAATAATAACTTCTGGAACTTAATTGAGTCTCTAAGTTGGACCTAGCATCTGAGATTTTCTATGCCATTTTGCCAACCCAGAGAGAAACAGAACATTATGGTCAGCATAAGCCAAAAGAAGAAGATTCTGACATATATAACCTCTCTTCCAAGCTTTATTGATTAAATCTGGGAACAGCATGTCGAAGGAGAAATGCGGGGAGGCACAAATGATAAGACAGGTGAGAAAAAGATGAGAGGATGGATTGAAGGCCTGGGAAGGGCAGCTGAAGTGCTCATAAGAATTTTTATTTTTATTTTTTGGCGGTTTTGGG
>ML279719.1:909-11808 GCA_005239495.1 Nicotiana undulata
TCACTGGGCGCGTACGTAGCCCCCAAACAATTTACACATAGCATATACATCACCTATGGGGATAATTCCCTCTTACAAGGTTAGAAAGGAGAATCACCTCGTGTGGAATCTACCCCTCGGACCACAATTGGGACCGAAACGCCGAACTCTATACCCGAGGACTCGCAACTAGTCAAAAGGTGTGAAATTAGATCAATGCATGCACAATGTGAGAAATTATCCTAGTTATTCAATTAAATCGCTATTCTTGACGAATTCCTAATTTCCAAGCCCGGTCTCTCATGATCGAATTCCAAAAATTCTCGAAAGGATCACTCACTCATAGCCTAAGGATCACTAAGGTGTGATTTCTACTTGAATTCATGGCCTAAAATGGAAAGTTACAAAATCCTCAAGAACCCTAAAATTTCTACCTAATTCTATGGTTTTTAGATGGTTTAGTAGTGAATTTAACTAGGAATTAATGTTAAAACTAGAAGATTATGGGGTTTAACTTACCTCTTACAGTGGGTAGTAGTGGGAGGTGCTGCCCAAACTTGGATGCTCTCTAATGGAAGTTGATGGTGGGTAAAAATGAAGGAAACCCATAATTTAAACAATTAAAAGGGGCTGGCAACAGTGATTTCCGCACCTGCGACCTTGGGACCGCAGGTGCGGTCCCACACATGCGAGAAAATCACTGCCCCTGCGGAAAAGGGCCTGGGACCCTGGCATCGCGCCTGCGGGGAAGGAGTTCGTGCCAGCGGTCCCGCTCCTGCGGAAGAAGGGTCGCGCCTGCGATGGGGGTCGCACCTGCGAAGGCTGGACCGCAGGTGCGCACTCGCACCTGCGACTGGGAGACCGCAGGTGCGGTCACACCAGTAGCAGCCACACCAGCAGTGGATTTTGCTTGATTTTGGCCCCATGCGGGGTCCGTGAAGCACCAGGGCCCACCCGAGCCCCCGTCCAAATATACCAACAAGTCTGTATTCATGATACAGACTCGCTCGAACTCCCAGAACATGGAAAACAACAATGAAACTCAAAATTCAACCCCAAAACCAAATTGAATCAAAACTAAGAACTTGAAATTCTAGAATTCACTTCAATGCGCCGAACCGGCCTAAACTACTCGGAATGACTTCAAATTTTGCAGACAAGTTATAAATGACATGACGGAACTATTCCCGGTCTCGGAATTTCATTCGGACCTCGGGAACATAAAATCACCTTTCAAGCCAAATTTCAAATTCTTTAAAAACCTCAAAACTTCATTAACTCCAATTTTCCTCGTTTTGATCCGAAACCAATCAAATCAAGTCCGTTTCTTACCAAATTTCGCAGATAACTTATATAACACATATTGAACCTATTCTGAGCGCCGAAATCATACTACGGGCCCAGCAGCATAGGTTTCACATCAAGGTTCATTTTCATAAGCCTTTAATATTTTTATAAAACAATTTTCTTTGAAAATTCATTTCTCGGACTTGGGTCCTCGGAATTCGATTCCGGGAATACACCCAAGTCCCATATTTTCCTACGGACCTTCCGGGACCGTCGAATCACGGATCCGTTTACCAAAAATATTTACCAAAGTCAACTTTATTCAATTAATTTATCAAAATTTTAACTCTCAATCAAGTTTTTACATAAAGTCTTCCTGGCTACGCGCCTGGGCTGCGCACGCACATCGAGGTGAGATTAATGGAGGCTTTCGGGGCCTCGGAACACAGTCAAAATTAGATGCACATAAGATGACCCCTTTTTGGGTCATCACAAAAGCAGCCTTGAGCTTCTAAAAGCTCTCCTCCCACTCGTCCGACCACCTGAATGGAGCACCCTTCTGGGTCAATATGGTCAAGGGTGAAGCAATAGAAGTAAACCCCTCCACAAAGCGACGGTAATATCTCGCCAAACCAAGGAAACTCCTAATTTCTGTAGCTGAGGACGGTCTGGGCCAACTTTGCACCGCCTCTATCTTCATCGGATCAACCTGAATACCCTCACTGGACACCACGTGCCCCAAGAAAGCTTTAGAGCCCAGCCAAAACTCACACTTGGAGAACTTTTCATAAAGTTTCTCCTCTCTCAACCTCTGCAACACAACCCTCAAATGCTGAGCATGCTCCTCCTGGCTACGAGAATATACCAGGATATCATCAGTGAATACTATGACAAAGGAGTCCAGATACGACTGAAAAACATTTTTCATCAAATGCATGAACGCTGCTGGGTCATTGGTCAGCCCAAAAGACATCACCATAAACTCATAATGACGATAACGAGTCTTGAAAATTGTCTTGGGAATATCAGAATCCCGAATCTTCAGCTGATGATACCCGGATCTCAAATCAATCTTAGAGAACACTCGGGCTCCCTGAAGCTGATCAAACAAATCATCAATATGAGGCAAAGGATACTTATTCTTGACTGTAACCTTGTTCAACTGCCTATAATCAATACACATACGCATAGACCCATCATTTTTCTTCACAAACACAACCAGTGCACCTCAAGGTGACACATTAGGCCGAATGAACCCCTTATCTAGGAGTTCTTGAAGTTGCTCCTTCAATTCCTTCAACTCCGCTGGTGCCATACGATAAGGTGGAATAGAAATAGGCTGAGTGCCTGACAACAAAATTAATATCCCTGTCAGGTGGCATGCCTGGAAAGTCTGTAGGAAACACGTCAAGAAAATCAGGGACAACAGGAACCGAATCAATAGTGGGAGTGTCAGCACTGACATCCCTCACAAAAGCTAAATACAATAAACACCGCTTTTCTACCATACACTGGGCTTTTAGGTCAGAAATCACCCTACTAGGCACATACTCAATAGAACCTCTCCACTCAACCTTCGGAATACCTGGCTTAGCTAAGGTCACGGTCTTAGCGTGACAATCAAGAACATCATGACACGGAAATGGCCAATCCATGCCCAATATCACATCGAAATAAACTATGCTAAGCAACAATAGGTCCACTCGGGTCTCTAGACCGCCAATAGATATCACACACGACCGATACACCCGGTCTACTACAATGGTATCGCCCACTAGAGTCGACACATGGACGGATGTAACTAGAGACTCACGGGGCATATCCAAGAAATGTGAAAAATAAGACGAGACATATGAATATGTAGAACTAGGGTCAAATAAGGCTAAAGCATCTCGGAGACAGACTGATATAATACCTGTGATCACTCATCGGAGGCCATAACATCTGGCTTGGCTGGAAGTGCATAACAACGAGCCTGACCTCCACCTGCTCGACCTCCACCTCTAGGGGGGGCCCTAGCTGCCTGACCCCCACCTTTAGCTGCCTGAGCTGGTGGTGAAGTGAATGGAGCTGAAGTAGAGGGCTGACCCCTCTACTGAGAAGAATTACTAGGATGACGAGGACACTGCCTCCATACATGTCCAAACTCTCAACACTCAAAGCAACTTCTTGGAGCTGGAGATAGGGACTGAAGGGAACCCCTGGCACCAGGATAACTGCTGGATTAACCATGAATAGAAGAACCCTAAAATGATGATGCTCTGGAGGAACTCTGAGCTGGAAGGGCACTAAAGGAAGAACGGCCCGGATGCGAGCTGCGGGGACCCTACCCCGATGATGCACCACCATAAGCTGGGTGAGCTAGATGTGGAGGCCTATATTGGCGGCCTCTGCTCTGCTGAAACTGTCCTCTGGAAGGAGTACCACTGAAACTGCTACATCCCGAAGGCCTCTTGGCCTCTCTCTCCTCTTGCTCCTTACGGCAAACTGAATCAATATCCCGAGCAATATCAACAACCTGCTCGAATGTAGCACCCGATACTCTCTCCTTAGTCATCAAAATACGGAGCTAGTAAGTGAGTTCATCCATGAACCTCCTGATCCTCTCTCTATCAGTAGGGACTAACTATGTAGCATGACGAGCTGACTCAGAAAACTGCATCTCATATTGTGCCACTGATAGCTCTCCCTGACGCAGCAGCTCAAACTGCCTACGCTGCTCCTCCTTGTGAGACTGGGGAACATACTTCTCCAAGAAGATAGTGGAGAACTGTTGCCAGGTGAGGGGTGCTGAACCAACGGGCCTACGCCTCTCAAAAGACTCCCACCAAGTGAAGGAAGCACCAGAAAACTGAAATGTAGCAAATGAGACCCCACTGGTCTCCAGAATCCCAGCAGTACGAAGTATCCTCTGACACTTATCCAGAAAACCCCGGGCATCCTCGCCCTTTGCACCGCTGAATGTTGAGGGCTGAAGTCTACTAAACCTCTCCAGCCTATGCTGCTCATCCTCTGGCATAACTGGAACCACGAAGCCCTAAACTGGAGCAACCGGCTAGGCTAGAACTTCCCCTGGTGTCTGAAGGCCTTGTACAACCTGCTCAGGTGTCTGGGCAGCTGGAGTCTGAGTGCCTCCCCCGGCCTGAGATGTAGCGGCAGTAGTAGACATGGCAACTACCTGAGCAAGGATAGTACATACTGTCAAGATTTTAGCCAGGGTCTCCTGAAGACCTGGAATAACAATGGGCACTGTCGATGCCTGTGCCTATCTCGCTGGAATATTCGCGGCGGAAATCTGATCGTGAATAGTAGGGGGATCCACTAGTACTGCCCTGCTGTTGCGCGGGCTGGTCCTCTACCTCTACCACGGCCTCGAACTCTCGCTGGTCTAGCTGCTGTCTAGTCACCCTGATCACTAGCGCGTGTCCTCACCATCTGTGAGAGACTGAAACAACAGAAGTTTAGATTTCCCGAATCAATAGAATGGCACGAAAGAATTCATAATATAAGATGTTTCCTAAGAGTTCTGTAGCTCTCAAAACTAAGTACAGACGTCTCTGTACCGATCCGCAAGACTCTACTAAATCTTCTCGTGATAGTCGAGTCCTATGTAACCTAGTGCTCTGATACCAACTTGTCATGACCCCAAATCCTAAACCGACTGTGATGGCGCCTATCGTGGAACTAGGCTAGCCAACAATCACATATTTACAGGTTCTTCAAAATTCCCAACTCATTTTCAATATTTCATAACGTATATAAATTTCCAAATTTTTAAACAAAACAAAATAGCTAAACAGTCTACCACCATCCCAAAGATCTGGACACATTATGTCACGAGCATCTAAGAATGATATCAAGAATACTACTGTCATAATAAAAAATCTCGGAATGAAGAACCAAGTACAAAATAAGAAAGAGCAATAGAGATGTTGTGGACGCTGAGCAGCTACCTCAATACCCCAACTCGGGGTCCGCACGGAATAAGATGACTAACGCTCGGTACCAGCACCTGAATTTGCACATAGAAGTGCAGGGAGTAATGGTGAGTACGCCAACTCATAGTAATGAAAATAAATCACGTCTGAACAGTAAGAAACACATAGGAGCAAATCATCGAATTTTAAACAACTTATACATTTAGTCAATATGCTTTAAAAGCCAGTTTTAGTAAAAATCCCTTAACATGTATGATTTCCAAGGATTTCAAAAAAATACCCAAGCATTATTAGTTTAAAGATGAAATGAATCATAAATAGTTACTCATGTAAAACAAATATCATAAACCGCCCCTCGGACAAATCGTCACTCAGAATCAGTCACTTAGCATACCTCAGAATCACTCAGCATCAGCCCCTCGGGCAACCTCACTGTCAGTCATGCATCCCAATCGCTCGTCACTTGGCACTCGGCACTCGGCACTCGCACTCAGTAGGTACCTGCGCTCACTGGGGGTGAACAGACTCGCGAGGGGCTCATACAACCCAAGCGCTATAACAAGCCAAATCATGGCATCAATCACTCTGGTACTCGGCCTCTCACATATCATAACAGTGTAACATGCTGCGGCGTGCAGCCCGATCTATCATATCCTCACAATATTGGCTCTCGGCTTCACTCAGTCAGAAACTCTCAAAATGCCACTCGTGCCATAAATAAACGGGGTTGTTGACCCAAAATTGTATTTTATATCATGGAATAATATCAACAAGTCTGAGTATCAAAAACAGTTCAACATGAATGAATGAGTGTAAAATCATAACTTCCACGGTGAGTTATATTAGAAAACAGCCACCAAGGGTTTTAAATAGGTCAGCACAAGGCCGCAAACATGGCTTACAACCAAAATATATCAAGAACATAAAAATATTAATTATTATGTGATTTAAAAGCAACTACGCAACACACTAGTTGCCACGGGAAGGACCAAGTCCAACTCCCCAAATCAGTGCACGCCATACACTCATCATCCAGTGTATTTGTCACTTCAAAACAGTGAAAAGATGCTAAGTGCGGGGTTTCATACCCTCAGGACAAGATTTATAGTCATTACTTACCTCAAACCAGCCCGAAAAGCTACTCCGCAATACTCTTGCCCCTCGAACCGGCTCCGAAATGCTCCGAGACTATAAAAATCAAATTTATAACATCAAAATATGCTAGTCAAACGAAACCCAGTCGAAAACTATCAAAATCAGGCATAAATCCCGAAATTGACCAAACTCGGCCCCGGGGCCCACGTCTCGGAATTTGATAAAACTTACACAAGAATCCTCATCCTCTCACGAGTCTATACACACCAAGAACACTGAAATCGGAGTCAAAATGACCCTTCAAATTTCGCTTTTAAGGTCTCTTAATCACAAGCCCTAATTACCCAATTTCCTTCATTAATTCCCCCCAATTTCATGCCTAATAGTATAAAAATCATCACAAACACAAGAGATGGAGTTCAAGTAACCTAGCCAATCGATAACCTTCAATTTCCTCTGAAAATCACTGCTTAAAGCTCCAAACGCGTTCGCAAATGGTAAAGAATGGGTGAAATTTCGTGAAGGCACCCTTTTAAACTTTCTGCCCGGCGACTTCTGCACCTGCGGAAAATTTCCCGCACCTGCGAAAATGACTTAAGTCCGGACTTCTGCACCTGCGGACCTCTTGTCGCACCTACGGGCTCGCAGGTGCGACCAGACGTCCACACCTGCGCTCCTTGGCCAGGTCCCCAAGAAGGTCGTTTACCAAGAAGTCAACTCCCGATTTACTTTTCCAACTATAAAGCTACTTTTAAAGACTAAGTGTCTTAAGCCTCACTACAACTACTCTGACCTCGAACCACCCGACTCCAACACATCATAAACAACTAAACAATGCATAATAAGGCAGAAACAGAAATAACTGTGCAAATGCTACGCAATGACCGGTCGGGTCGTTACACAAACCAGCTGACCCCTCTTTTAAATTTACGCGAATGCGACTCCCCTTCCCCCAAACGCGATGCATAACCGGCCTCAAGCAACGCAAACGCGTATCACCAAACGCGAACGCATAGGCCAAATACTTGGGGTCCCCAACTGCCTCACATCTCTTCGCGAACACGACCCATCTACCGCGTCCGCGATGCACACGCTGCCTTAGCCTTCGCGTTCGCGTCCTCTCCCTCGCGAACGCATAGAATAAAAATCCACCATCACCAAAACTCTCTTCGCGAACGCTAGACACCCTCTGGGAACAAGATGAATAAATTTGTCTGCAATTGAAACCAGCAAAATCTGCAATCTTTCCAAGTCTGAAATGATCTGTTAACCACCCGAAACTCACTCGAGGCCCTCGGGACCTCAACCAAACATGCCAACACATCCCATAACCTTATTCAAACTTAGTCGAGCCTTCGAAACACTCAAAACAACGCCAAAGCACCAAATTCACCCCGGATTCAAGCCTAAGAACTGAGAAAGTTCAAAATTTCGCCAATGATGCCGAAACCACACAAAACACGTCTGATTGATCTGAAAATTTGCACACACATCCATAATGATACTACGAACCTGTTCAAACTACCAGAATTCCATTCCAACCCCGATAGCCTATTTTTTGTTGCCGACCAGAAATCGCCAAAAACTTAATTTTGCCATTTGTAGCCTAATTCTACTCCGGACCTCAAAACCACCTACCGAACACATTCCTAAGTCCCAAATCACCTAGCGAAGCTATCCGAGCCATAAAATCCACATCCCGAGGTCGTTTACCCATAAGTCAACTTCTGGTTGACTTTTCCAACTATAAGGCCAACTTAAGAGGCTAAGTGTCTCATTTCTCTTCACAATCACTCTGAAACCGAGCCAACCGCCCCAACACAACATAAAAGAGCTGAACAACACATAATAAAGTAGAAATAGGGGAAATAGGGCTAAACTCTCGGAACGACCGATCGGGTCGTTATAATTGTTTGTTAATAAAAATGTTAATAAATTTCTTTTACTGTTTTATATGTATTTTCGTGAATGTTTTGTAATTAAAATGTATTTGTTGTTGTTTATCCAGTTTAGATTATTTATTTGCTTAAAGACTAGTGCTCTTTTAGTGTAGTAAAATGTAGAGCCTTTTAGCGTAGAATCCCTGTAGTTTAAGTATATCTTACACTGATAGATCAAACACAAACTCTGTCCAATTTACAAAAATTAACTATTTAATTTACAAAACAAACATACGAAATAATGAAAATATTAAAATTGACACACAGAAGAATTCAGGATAGCTTGGTTCTACTGGCCTCAAATATCGAGCTTGGAGCCCATAGGTATATACTTTGTACAATTAAATATGATAAAAAATAATTATTTAATATACAGATCAAACATACAAAATGCCGAAAATAATAAAATTGACACATACAAGAAATCAGGATAGCTTGGTGCTACTCGGCCTCAAATATCAAACCTGGAACCCATAGATATATACTATGTCCAATTAAATATTGAATAATTATAAAAAATAATTATTTAATTTACAAATCAAACATACAATTAATATTGTTTAATTTACAGTAGACGACTTGGACATGCCGCCTATGCATCCCGGACCTGTCTCCGATGAGCTATTAGTGTTATAGGGCGATCATAGGTCCGCCTATGTATGGGAGGGAGAGTTACTGGCCCAGACTCTTCTCGCCAGGAGAGTGGACGACATGTGGGATTTTATGAAGGACAGAGATCTCCATCCCCGTGTAGTCTAGCGATTGCAGATACGGGATACGGGCTTTTACATAACCACGCTATATGTATTCACATATTTATCAAAAATCTACCTTTAACTCAAATATTTTTTTAATTGTATTTATCAACTATATTTATCAAATATATTCACATATTTTTTCCGTTTTTTAATCCAATACTATTTTTGAATACATGAACGGGAGGGAGAAATTCATTAATTTACTCAACTGGAAAATGTTAAATATTAATAAGATTTAACAACAATGGAAACATAATTTTATTTGATGCATCTTGCAACATAAATAAAACAACTACTTATTACAACATAAACTCATTGATAGTTGGGCACATTAGAAGAACACCCCCCACGAGCTTGATTACCACCACCACCCAAACCAGCCGAAGGACATTATCGACAGTCGTGTCCTATTTGCGAGCATATACCACATTTGCACACATAAACGGTATCGCTAACATCCATTTGGTTCCGTATACGCGTTCTCTTCTGCACCTGTATTAGACGCAAATAGTCCTTGTTACACACCATTTTAAATGGTTCTGGCGGCTAATAATGCTCAGCACCCACTGGCTACAACTTCCCACTATAGGTGTTTAAGTAAGCATCAATACTATATTGGTTATCAACATAGTTGGTTGGCCCTAAACCAACATGTTGAAAGCACCTGATCCCATGTGAGCCTGGCATGTGGTAGATGGACCATTTTGTCGCACCCTCTTTTTCTCGCGGAGATCGGGTTTATGACATTCTGACAACTCTTTTAAAGGAAGAGGGTTATTAAAAGAGAAGAGTCTCCACCTAACGATAGTAAGGTGCGTTAGGGCACCTAGAGTAATTAACTCATGAAACTAGTTTGCATCACCAGAGATCGGGTAAGGGCATGAAATTATCCCGAGGGGAAGGTGTTAGGCACCCCTCAAGATCCACAACTGTGGTTCCCGGCCAAATAGTTTTCGTGAATTCGTACAATTAACAAATAACAGGTAAGGGCTCAAGTAAGAGGGGATTTCAAAAAAGTGTTCAAGTTATTGAATAATGGAAAGGAAAAGAACTGATATAATATTTGAAGGAGGGATATCCTAGGTTTAACATAATATGGATCACATCAATGCAATACCCGATCGACACTCCTCAAAGAGGGGCTACACGTGGTATTAGCGCACCAGTCATCATATCCATATTCTACCATTTCCCGCCCGTAAAGGTGATTAAAGCGTGTGTTTGGTCACAAGCTCTATTACGTGCTATTACCCGTCCCATCCTATCAGTCCCGGAGGAGGCTAGGACTACTATCTTAAAAGGAAGTACTAGGCTGACCCCTAGGTTTAAAGGACAAGATTCTAAGCGACAAACAACGACAATTAGGACTGCAGATAAGGGGGAAAACAAATAAGAGCAGATACGAGGCCCAAGTACTCCTCCACAGATTATGCACATAATTAGCATGACTCAAGCACAAGTAAGGCCTTATTAACTTCAGAATCCTAAGGCATGATATCTAGGCTAGAATGCAATAGTGAGGCAACTTTATTACTGAATTCAGAGAAGGAATTTTATCAGTTTCTTACTTACTGATTTTAACATGTTAATAGTCAAGAAGCAGGTATAAAGGAGCATACTTTCAATTTTAAACGGGTTTAGCACCTAAGGCTTGCCTAGGCATACCAATTACTACCGAAGGTTGTTCAAGTTGCAGATGTTCTAAATGTCCAGAATTTAGGAATTGGTCATTGAACGTGGATGAGTCTATTTATCCATATAAGGGTGCTTAAACGAATGCAAATGCAATCCTAATGTAACGACCCAGCCGGTCGTTTTGTGTGTTGGGACTCCGTTTCTGTGAATGACTCTTTCCATAGCGACTACTCGTGCCTTATGACTTGTGTAGGCAGGTAGTTCGAG
>MDKH01062380.1:0-40320 GCA_005239495.1 Nicotiana undulata
TACTTCATTGCAATTTGGGAGGGCCACCGTGATCCACCATTGTTAAAATAGAATGCACACACTCCATGCCCACATGGTGTTTTTTAAAATGTTTGAATTAATAGTTTGTGCACCAGTGAAGATTGAGTAACCGAGTGTATTTTTATATGATATTTGGCTAAGTAAGGGGTGTGTGGGGATGATTTTACATGCTTGGGAGTTTTGTTACAATGAAACACATGTTGCCCGCACCATGTATCCTATATAATGTATGTTGTAGAATATTGTAGAGTTAGCTAAATTAGTATAGTTGTAGTAATTGTGGACATTAAAGTACCAAATGCCACTTGCTTGCATTAAGGTGAATTCACCAATCCATGATTAATCACTTGTTTTCTTGGAATTGATTAGTGCCTTTTAGATATTGTGTGGCATGGGCAAGTCTTGAGTATCCATGGCCTTGGAGTGTAACACTTGTGCACTTTAGATCAAAATTGTGAAGTATTGTATATTGAGCCTTCGCTTTTAAGTGTGGGGTCATTTTTTACTCGCGCGACAACCTTAGGCATATTTCTTGATGAGTTCTCACATTCATGTTTATTGTGTTGCAGGTTATTATGGCTCGTGATAGTAGAATCAAAGTCAAGGGAATAGGAAATTCCTCAGCCACTTCCCCACTCCCAAAAAGCGAAGACAATGAGAAGGATCCTCGCGGCAAGCTAAAGGAAAACAAATTGTCGACATATCAAAATAGGCAAAATTATGACTGGCCTCACTTGGATTTTGTCAGCGATGAGGCTATTGCATGGCATAGAGACTTCGTGCCATATGGGCGATACATTTCAGAGATGGGGATCAATGTCAAAGATTTAGAAAGAAACTGCTCAGATGTACATGGACAAACTCACAGAATGCCCCGGGCATGCTAATTTGAGCATGGTTCGGGAACTGTACGCAAACTGGAATGCAGGCTTAGGCAATGCACATGTACGTGGGAAGGACATGCTAATGGATAGGCGGTCCTTATGTTAATTTTTGGGGGTTGAGAATGCTGACCCGGAGAGGCTTCAGAAATTTGTCAAAAGCCCAAAATACACAAGGATATGTCACACTCTTTGTGGCATTGATTCAAATTCCAAGTGGACCAAAAAGCAAGGTGATATTCACCTTCAGATGGTTCGCTCTGATTTCAATAAGACTGCCAAAGTGTGGTAGAATTTTGTGCAAACCAGACACATACCAGTGGAATACAACAGCGAATGCACTCAAGCTCGAGTGTGTGTCATATTCTTCTTGATGAGTGGTAGACCCAGTATTGTTGGTGAGATCATGCTCGGTAAGAGTACCTGCATGTGATTTGGGCGACAAATTAAGAGGTTCTTCTTCCGCAACTTACTCACACAATATATGCTCTCCCGAGGGGTGCCGGAGTACCCAGGGTATGATGAGGTGGTGGAGGCTCCAACAGGACTTTTGGACATCACATCCTTTTTGGACACGTCGTCAAAGCTCACTCAGGCTGCACGGAACGAACGAGATGAGAACTTAAAAATTTACCACTATAACTCCTTGAATTTACTCATGAGCAGGGTTGGTATCTCAGACGAGGAGCGTATGCATTTATGCAATGACTTGTTGAGTTCTTCCAAAGAGATGTTGGGGATTATGCCTGGCAGCAGTGTTCACTTGTCAGAGGACGCAAACATTATCAAAGTCTCAGACGTGGAGGACGAGGTTAGTGATGATTTTACGGGGCCCATGGCTTTGGTGTTTCTTGGACATGATGATGATATGCTCGGAATTGTGGATGGCAGGCATGCTGAGGAGTAGGAATCTGCCTGACAGGGAGTTATCTTTTCACCCTACTCTGTTTTACATTTTTATATGCATCGGGACTAGGCATAGACTAAGTGTGGGGTGGGAGGACTAACTACTTGTGATTTACTTTGTATAACCGGTATCAATTTTTTCTGTTATTAGTTTATTTTAGAAATAAAAAAATAAAAAAAACCTCGCACTTTTTCTGACGATGGATCTTTTGGATAATTTTCTTGAGGGATAAAGTCCGATTAAAAACATCGAAAAGATTTTTTTTTAAGGATAGTTAGGTAGTATCCCTTAGTTTTGCTTTGGGCGCTGGTTATTTTCCAAGGGTATAGCTCGAACCAGGTACTTTATTTTTCTTAGGAGTAGGTTAGGAAGAAACTGAGTTGCTCTGAGATACCTTTTTACGTGGTTGAAGCTGGCACATTACGCTATGACATACATTCTATCTTCGCGTGCATTTGGTTTGAATTATGACGTCTAAGTAAAGTAAATAGCCTATCGTGTGACGCTGTTTCTCAGTTGTTTGACTTGTATGCCACATAGTGCAATATGGCTTAAATTTTCTCAATTATGTGTGCTTGCTTGACTTGAGAGTTGAACAGAACCGTCTTGATTGAGTCATATACAATGTGTGTGTGAGGATTTTTAATCTTCTATGCTATCATGTGTAGTATAGAACTTGCCTTGTGTGTTAATCCAAGCGAAATTGTTAAGTTGTGCTAATCTAGGAGATGATGGAGGCGTTTCTTGCTTGATCATAGATGTGCTTGTCACATAAAAAAACATTTTGTTGCTATCCCTTTTGAGCCTAGAAACCTTTCTTTTGGCAACCACATTACAAGACATACCCCTCTTTTGTTCTTAATTTGAGATTATTGAACCTTTACCTCCTAAGGCACTTAGTCGCTAAAAGAAGTAAGGTGAGAGATTGGGGAGTCTCTCTTGAGTGGAACCATGGAAGGGCCCTTTGGTGGACTAAAGTTAAAATCAAACGTCACTAGGAGATGAAATTTAATGTGTGGGGTGTGTAGAAAAGAAAAGAAAATAAAATTGCAACAACAAAAAAAATGATAGTAAAATAATGTAGAAAAAGACAAACACCTCCCAAGTTTACTAATTTGTGCTTGTGGGAGTACATAAGTGCTTAATTGTAAAAAGGGACTATCTTGTATATGGTTTGTGGCAAGTGATTTGGTTGAGAAGAATGTGTGCTGGATTTCTGAACGTAGTGTATTAAAGTGTCTAGGAGGGTTAGTCAATATTCCTAAATGTATCATACTCGTCCCTTAGCCTACATTACAACCTTAAAGTCCTAATTGATCTTAGAGTTGGCTAGCTTAGATTAGCAGAGATGTACACTACGGGAAAGCTTATGGTACGACCACGGGTGTGCATATGAATTTTGTGCTATCCCGTGTAGTCTAGAACTTTTCACATGTGTTAATCGAAGCAAAATTGTTAAGTTGTGCTAATATAGGAGATGACGTAGGTGTTTCTTGCTTGATCATAGATGTGCTTGTCACGTAAAAATAATTTTTTTGTTGCTAGCATCTTTAAGCCTGTAGAACTTTCTTTTGGCAACCACATTACAAGCTATACCCCTATTTTGTTCTTAATTTGAGATTGTTGAACCTTTACCTCCTAAGGCACTTAATCGTTGTGATGACCCAAAGGGTCATCTTATGAATTAAGACACTATTCTGGGCTCATTAGCCTTAAAAGGTTGAATTTTAATTACCTCGATTTGTGTGCGCAGTCCTTGCGTGAAACCAAAATGCTTTTATATGAAATTATGAGAATTGATAATATTGGAATTTAAAACTTGGTTTTAGTTGACCTTGGTCAACAATTTTAGTAAACGGACACGGATCTGTGTTCCGACGATCCCGGAAGTTCCGCAGTAAAATATGGATCTTGGGCGTACGCCTAAAATTTTATTGTGAGGTCCCTAGCCTTAGAAATCAAATTTTTAAGAAAATGGTTGTGCTGGATTCTTTTATTAAAAAAAAGAAATGAATAAATATTTGAAATCGTTGGTATCGGGCTCGTATTTTTGTTACGGAGCCCGGCACAGGTTTGTTATGATATTTAAGTCCTATCTGTGAAATTTGGCGAGAATCAAAATTCATTTGACGTGATTCAGACGTTCAGTTGAGAAATAGTGAGATTGAAGTTTCTTAAGGAAAATCATGAGTTGGAGGTTAAATTCATAGTTTTGATGTTATTTTGATTATTTTATCGCACAAGAAAGTTCGTATGATATTTTTAGACTTGCGTGCATGTTTGGTTTGGAGTCTCGAGGGCTCGGGTGAGTTTTGGATAGGCCACAAAGTGTTTAGAATTAAAAAAACTCAGTTGGTGCATCTGGTGTCTGTCACCAGGCCTCTGATAACGCAATTGCGAGATCAGGCTTCCCAATTACGAAGCTGACAGACCTGGGAAATGCGTCACATTTGGTCGCAAATGCGAAATAGGCTTGGGAAGGCCATCCTCGCATATGCGAGATATTCTTCGCATTTGCGAAGTGTACCTGGGAAGCCCATGTTCGTGAATGCGAACCACCCTTCGAATTTGCAAAGGTCCTAGAAGTCGCAAATGGGACATATATGTCGCAAATGCGAAGGCAGTAGGAATTTCGAAGGGTTCACAATTGCGAACCCCTGATCGCATTTGCGATAACCGCAACCTATTAAGCGGGATTTTAACGGGGTTTTCACCTATTTTTCAATTCTCTCAAACCCTAAACCTCCATAGGCGATTTTCCAAACACCAAGACTTCTCCAAATCATAGGTAAGTGATTCCTAACTAATTCCTTTCAATCCTTAACAACTTTTAACAAGATTTCAACGTAGAATCTAGAGTTTTCATGGTAAAATTGGGATTTATGGGTAGAACTTAGGAATTTCGAAATTTGGGAATTTAGACCACGAATTGAGATCGGATTCCGAAACCAGTTGTATATCCAGGATCAGGGGAGAATGGGTAAACGAGTTTTGGTTCGAACCACGAGTTTAGACCAAACAGGACCGGGGTCGATTTTTGCCTTTCGGGAGGAAAACATAGGAAAACTATTATTTTTCATTAAATTTAATTCCTTTAGAAATAATTAATAACATTAAACTAATTAAATTAGATTCGAGTGAGTTGAAGGGCAATTCAAAGGAAAAGTTGTGCTTGAGCAGTGAGTGGCCGAGGTAAGTGTTTGGTCTAACCTTGACTTGAGGGAATAGGAATCCCCGTCTTAAATGCTATGTGAAATTGCATGTGTGTGGTGTATAGGTGAGGTGACGAGTATCTATGCACCACCAAATTATCTGTTTAGCATGATCCCTTCCCCCTTTCCAATTTATGATATTTGGTCTTAACTGCTTCATGATTATAGATGATTCCATGTTACTTGTTTGTTAGATATTGTCCCTCTTAATTGAATGTATTAATTGTTCTTTGGATTCATTGTGGCACATAAATGATTGAGCTGGTTGTCGGTGCTTTATAATACATCTCGGATGGTTTCACTGTGTAGTAATATTTGGTGAAGTTCTTGATTGTACTGCGTTCTGGTTACATTTGTGGAGACATAAATATTGTGAAAGACTTTGATTTAAATTGTGAAACCTTTATTATAAATAATAAAATGTGATTGTTTGGTGGGAGCGGGTTGCACGCCGCAACAAAGAGTAATAAGGGTGGACAGGTGAGATCGGGTTGCACGCCGCAACAGGAGAAATAAGGGTGATATATATATAGGGAGGTGCAATAACGGTGGACAGGTGGGATCGGGTTGCACGCCTCAATAAGGAGCAATAAGGGAGAATATTTATGTTTTACTGATTATAAAATAACGACTGGAATGTTCACTGTTTTATTGATGTCAATCATATTCGACTCTTGTTGTTATTTTAAGTGAAATTTGGAAATTCACGTAAGGACTGGTTATAGATGAGATTAGGAAAATTTAGCTGAGTTGTTTTATTAATTGTTTCAAGTTACTGTTTATTTTGTTTATTATCCCATTCTTTCTTTATTATACATTGTTTATAGGTTATATTATAAATGCCCCGCCGTAGACTAGTCACTACTTCGTCGAGATTAGGCTCGACATTTACTCAGTACATGCGGTCGGTTGTACTGATACTGCACTCTGCACTTCTTGTGAAGATCGAGGTACCGGTCAAAGTTAAGTTCGAATAGCAGTTGATCATTTGCACGGAGACACGAGGTAGATCTGCTGGCGTCCACAGATTCCTAGAGTCTTCTCCTTATTAGTTATTTACTGTTTTATTCATTCGAAACAGACATATATATTTTGTTTCAGCCAAATAATTGTAGTATTCCTTAGTAATTCAGGAATTTTGATTCCAGACCCTAGGCAGCTAGATATTAGTATTAGTTCGTGGTACGTTTCTTTATTTCGAGTATTTAAATTTTGATATTATCTATTGGATAGTATTAGATTTCGCATTATTTTAAACTGCTTACTTATATTTAATTAAATTGTTATAAGATATTGTTTAGCTAAATTCTAACATTGGCTTGCCTAGCAAGTATGGTGTTAGGCGCCATCACGATCCCGAGGGTTGAGAATTTGGATCGTGACAAGTTGGTATTAGAGCACTAGGTTGCCTAGGTCTCACAATTCATGAACAGGCTTAATAGAGTCTAAGAGATCGGTACAGATACATCTATAGTTATCTCTTAAAGGCTATGAAGTTAGGAGCAAACTCGATTTTAATTTTTACTCTACCGTGCGATTCTTGTTATCTCAAATACTGATTGAACTCTTCTATTCTCTCGCAGATGGCAAGAACACATAATTCCTATTCAACTGACCAACAGTCAGGTCCTCCAGCAACAGTAGCTCCTACTAGGGGCAGAGGCCGAGGCCATGTCAGAGGTTGAGGCAGGGGCATGACTCAGTCCATTGCTCAGACAACAGCCCTAGATGCGGAGCCGTAGATAGAGAATGATGAGTGGGCTCCAGCTCAGACCGTTCTAGCGGGACCAACTCAGGTCCTAGAGGGGTTTATTTCTACCCTGGTGCTTTAGGACGCTTTGGTCCGATTAGTCGGCATAATGGAGAGTGTAGCCCAGACTGGAACATTCCCCGTGGCAGCAGTCATATCTAAGGCTGGAGAAGGGGTCCAGACTCGTGTTACCCACACTCCTAATCAGGTTACTCTTCAAATTCAAACCCCAACAACCGATCCAGTTGGGGTAATTCAGCCAGTTATTGCAGCACCACTTGTTGATGGGGCAACTCTGTCCACTAATGCTTTATGGAGATTGGACAGGTTCATCAATCTTTTCATTGTTCATTTAAGTGGTTCTACTTTAGAGGATCCTCAAGAATATCTTGATAGTTGTCATGAGGTTCTTCGAAACATGGGTATTTTGGAGACTAGTGGGGTTGACTTCTCAGCTTTTCAGATGACTAGTTCCGCCAAGAAATAGTGGAGGGATTATTTGTTGACTAGACCAGTTGGGTCACATGATCTGACTCGAGATTAGTTTTCTCATCTCTTTTTGGAAAAGTTTCTACAAAACACTACTAGAGAAGAGAATCGTCGTCAATTTGAGCGCCTTCAGCAATATGAGAATCGTTTTGTGGATCTGGCCCGACATACTATTATTTTGTTACCCACTGAGAGAGAGAGAGGGTCAGACGATTTATTGAGGGTCTTGCTCAGCCCATCAAGTTGCAGATGGCTAAGGCGACAGGGAGCGAGATTTGTTTTCAGGATGCGGCCAACGTGGCCAGGAGAGTTGAGACGGTTCTCGGGATGGGAGGTCAGGGGTCAGACAAGATACCTCGCCATTCCGGTGGATTCAGCGGTGCCTCATCTGAAGGTGGGATTTCTTTTAGTAGAGGCCAATCTTCCATGCCATTTCATTTAGCACTTCAGGCATCTCATGGTACTTCAGGTGGTCGTGGTTATTATATGCCTCCTTCCGTGCAACCAGTCTATAGTTCTCATTCAGCTCCTATCAGAGCACCTCCTCTGCAGAGTTATTATCGTGGTCAGCCGGCTCGAGAGGGTCAGCCTCTACATTAGGAGGGATGCTTTGAGTGTGGTGAATATGGGCATATTCGGAGAACATTTATGAAGTATTCGGGTAATCAACTTCAGTACCAGGGTTCTCGTGCCATAATTCCAGCACCAACTGCAATACCACCTGCCCAGCAAGCCAAGGGTAGGGGTCAGGTAGCCAGAGGTAGGGGCCAGATTGTTAGAGGTGGAGGCCATGCCGCTAGATATGGAGGCCATCCCACTAGAGGTGGAGGTCCGCCTATCATAGGTCCTCCAGAAGACATAGTTCTGGGTGGTGGGGCCCAGCCCTGACTCTACGCATTTCTAGCCCGACCTGAGGCGGAGTCCTCCGATGTCGTTATCACAGGTACCATTTCAGTTTGCAATACAGATGCGTTAGTCTTGTTTGATCCGGGTTCTACCTATTCTTATGTGTCATCATATTTTTCCTCGTATTTGGTTGTGACCCGTGATTCCTTGAGTGTCCTTGTTTATGTGTCTACGCCCGTGGGGGATCTATTGTTGTAGACTGTGTGTATCGTTCGTGCGTAGTCGTTATTAAGGGTCTTGAAACTAGTGTAGACCTTTTGCTTCTTGAAATGGTCGATGTTGATGTCCTATTGGGCATGGATTGGTTGTCGTCGTATTGTGCCATCTTGGACTCTCACGCCAAGACAGTTACTTTAGCCTTGTCGGGGTTGCCTTGATTAGAATGGAAAGGGAATCCTAGTCATTCTCCCAGGAGAGTAATTTCTTATGCCAAGACTCGTCGCATGGTTGAGAAGGGATGTTTGGCTTATTTGGCTCAAATTCGTGATTCTAATGTTGAAGTTTCTTCAATAGATTCAGTGTAGTTTGTTCGTGAGTTTCCCGAGGTATTTCCTGCAGACATGTCGTGGATGCCACTCGACAGGGATATCGAATTTTGCATTGATGTGGGTCCGGGCACCCAGCCCATTTCTATTCCTCCATACCGGATGGCCCCCCAGAGTTAAAAGAATTGAAAGAACAATTGCAAGAATTGCTTGATAATGGCTTCATTAGGCCTAGTGTCTCGCCTTGGGGTGAACCAGTTTTGTTCGTAAAGAAGATGGATGGATCTTTGACGATGTGTATAGATTACTGGCAATTGAATAAATTCACCGTCAAGAATAAATATCCATTGCCGAGAATTGATAATTTATTTGATCAGCTTCAGAGTGCCAGGGTGTTTTCGAAAATTGATTTGAGATCGGGCTACGATCAGTTGAAGATTAGGGCATCCGATGTCCCTAAGACATCCTTTCGAACGAGGTATGGTCACTATGAATTTCTAGTGATGTCGTTTGTCTTGACTAATGCCCCAGCAGCATTTGTGGACTTGATGAATCGGGTGTTTAAGCCTTATCTGGATTCCTTCTTAATAGTGTTCATTGATGATATCCTAATATACTCCCGCAGCCGGGAGGAGCATGAGCAGCACCTCCGGATAGTGCTCTAGACTGTGAGGGATAATCAGTTGTATGCAAAATCTTCAAAGTGTGAGTTCTGGTTGGATTCAGTAGGTTTCTTGGGTCGCATCGTATTAGCAGAGGGTATTCAAGTAGATCATATAGGCAGTCAAGAACTGGCCTAGACCCACTTCAGCCACAAAAATTATGAGCTTTTTGGGTTTGGCGGGTTACTATCATCGGTTTGTGGAGGGGTTTTCATCTATAGAATCCCCAATGACTAAATTGAATCAGAAAGGTGCCCCATTCAAATGGTCAGACGAGTGCGAGGCGATCTTTCAAAAGCTCAAGACAGCCTTGACTTCAGCACCGGTGTTGGTGTTACCATCAGGTTCAGGATCTTTCACGGTATACTGTGATGCTTCCCGTGTTGGGATCGGATCGATATTGATACAGGAGGGCACAGTGATTGCATATGCATCTCAACAGTTGTAAGTCCATGAGAAGAATTATCATGTCCATGACTTAGAGTTGGCAACCATTGTTCACGCATTGAAATTATGGAGGCACTATCATTATGGCGTGTCGTGTGAGGTTTACACGGATCATCGTAGTCTCCAGTACTTGTTCAAGCAATAATATCTTAAATTGATACAGAGGAGATGGTTAGAGTTATTGAAAGACTATGATGTCACTATATTGTATCATCTGGGGAAGGCCAAGGTGGTGGACGATGCATGGAGTAGGAATGCAGTGAGTATGGGCAGTCTTGCATTCATTCTAGTCGGTAAGAGACCGTTATCTTCAGAAATTTCTGACTTTGGCTAATCAGTTCGTGAGGTTGGATATTTCACCCAGCATTGTGTTAGATTGTACAGTCGCTCGGTCTTCTTTATTTGAGCGTATCAAAGATCGGCCGGATAATGACCCGCATTTGATAGTCCTTAGGGACACAGTTCACCATGGTGGTGCCAAGAAGGTTACAGTTTGATATGACGGTGTTTTGACGATGCAGGGTCGTATATGCATGCCTAATGTCGATGGGCTTCGTGAGATGATACTTGAGGAGGCTCACAGTTGTAAGTATTCTATTCATTGGGGTGCTACCAAAATGTACTAGGACTTGCGGCAACATTGTTGGTGGCGAATGATGAAAAAGGACATGGTTGCTTATGTGGCTCGTTGCTTGAATTGCCAACATGTAAAGTAAGAGCATTAGAGACCCGGTGGTTTGCTTCAGCAGATAGAGATTCCTGAGTGGAAGTGGGAGCGTATCACTATGTACTTCGTTGTTGGACTCCCACGGGCTTAAATGAAGTTCGGCGTCATTTGGGTTATTGTGGATAGTCTGACTAAGTCAGCACATTTCATTCTGGTGGCAGGTACTTATATGTCAGAGCGGTTGGTAGAGATATGTATTCGAGAGATTGTTCGCCTTCACGGTGTGCCCGTGTATATTATTTCTGATCAAGGTACGCAATTTACTTCGCACTTTTGGAGGGCGGTTCAACATGAGTTGGGTACACGGGTTGAGTTGAGCACAACATTCCATCCTCAGACAGCCGGGCAGTCTGAACGTACTATTAAAATATTGGAAGATATGCTTCGCACTTGTGTTATTGACTTCGGAGGTTCTTGGGATCAATTCTTGTTGTTAGCAGAGTTTGCCTACAATAATAGCTATCAGTCAAGCGTTTAGATGGATCCCTATGAGGCATTATATGGTAGACGGTGAAGATCGCCAATTGGATATTTTGAGCCGGGAGACGCTCGATTATTGACTTAGTTCAGGAGGCTTTGGACAAGGTCAAGATTATACAGAATCGACTTCGTGCAGCTCAGTCCAGGAAAAATAGTTATGCCGACCGTAAGGTTCGCGATTTAGAATTCATGGTTGGAGAGAGAGTATTACTTCGGGTGTCGCCCATGAAGGGTGTTATGAGATTTGGGAAGAAGGGAAAGTTGAGCCCTAGGTATATCGGGCCAATTGAGATTCTCGATAGAGTGGGGGAGGTAGCTTATAGACTTATGTTGCCTCGATGGTTATCCTCAGCTCATCCGGTATTTCATGTATCTATGCTCCAAAATATCATGGTGACCCGTCTCACGTGTTAGATTTCAGCTCTGTCCAATTAGACAAATATTTGAATTTTGAGGAGGAACCGGTAGCCATTTTAGACCAGCAGGTTCATCAATTGAGATCAAAGAGTTATCATTTAGTTCGACTGTAGGTGAAAGGTCAGCCTGTTGAGGCAGCTACTTGGGAGTCCGAGTCGGACATGCAGAGTAGATATCCCCACTTGGTTTCCAGTTCAGGTAATTTTCTATGTCCGTTCGAGGATGAACGTTGTTTTAGAGGTGGAGATTGTGATGACCCAAAGGGTCATCTTATGATTAAGACACTATTCTGGGCTCATTAGCCTTAAAAAGACTTATTTTAAGTACCTCGATTTGCGTTTGCAGACCGAGCGTGAAACCGGAAAGCTTTTATATGAAAATATGAGAATTAATAATTTTTGAATTTAAAACTTGGATTAATTGACTTTGGTAAACATTTTTAGTAAACGGGCTTGGATCTGTGTTCCGACGATCCCGGAAGGTCCACCGTAAAATATACCCGAAATTTAATTCTGAGGTCCCTAGCTTTAGAAATCAATTTATGAAGAAAATTGTTGTGCTGGATTTTTTATGAAATAAAGAAATGAATTAATGTTTGAAATCGTTGGTATAGGGCCCGTATTTTGGTTCCGGAGCCCGATACAGGTTTGTTATGATATTTAAGTCCTATCTGTGAAATTTGGTGAGAATCAGAATTGATTTGACGTGATTCGGACGTCCGGTTGAGAAATAGTGAAATTGAAGTGTTCTTGAGGAAAATCATGAGTTGGAGGTTAAATTTGTAGTTTTTGATGTTATTTTGATGATTTGATCGCAGGAGCAAGTCCGTATGATGTTTTTAGACTTGCAAGCTTGTTTAGTTTGGAGCCCCGAGGGCTCGGGCGAGTTTCGGATAGGCCATAGAGGGTTTAGACTTAGAAAAACTCAACTGGTGCATCAAGTGTCTATCACTAGGCCTCTGATATTGCAATTGCGAGATCATGCTTCGCAATTGCGAAGCTGACAGACCTGGGAAATGCGACACATTTGGTCGCAAATGCGAAACAGGCCTGGGAAGGCCATCCTCGCAAATGCGAGATATTCTTCGCATTTGCGAAGTGTACCTGGGAAGCCCGTGTTCGCAAATGCAAACCACCCTTCAAATTTGCGAAGGGCCCAGATGTCACAAATGTGCCACATATGTTGCAAATGCGAACCACCCTTCGAATTTGCGAAGGGCCCAGGAGTCACAACTCCGAACCTCGAGTTTAGACCAAGCGGGCCCGGGGTCAATTTTTGCCTTTTGGTAGGAAAACATAGGAAACCCATGATTTTTCATTAAAGTTAATTCCTTTAGAAATGATCAATAACATTGAACTAATTATGATTAGATTCGAGTGAGTTCAAGGCATATTCTAAAGGAAAAATTGTGCTTGAGCAGTGAGTGGCCTGCAGAATTGAAGTAAGTGTTTGGTCTAACCTTGACTTGAAGGAATAAGAATCCCCAACTTAAATGCTATGTGAAATTGCATGTGTGTGGTGTATAGGTGAGGTGACAAGTATCTATGCACCACCAAATTATCTGTTTAGCATGATCCCTTCCCCCTTTCCAATTTATGGTATTTGGTCTTAATTGTTTCTTGATTATAGATTCTTCCATGTTACTTGTTTGTTAGATATTGTCTCTCTTAATTGAAGGTATTAATTGTTCCTTGGCTTCATTGTGGCACATAAAAGATTGAGCTGGTTGTTGGTGCTTTATAATACATCTCGGTTGGTTTCGTTGTGTAGTAATATTTGGTGAAGTTCTTCATTGTACAACGTTCTGGTTACATTTGTGGAGACATAAATATTGTGAAAGACTTTAATTTAAATTATGAAACCTTTATTATAAATAATGAAATGTGATTGTCTAGTGGTAGCGGGTTGCACGCCGCAACAAGGAGTAATAAGGTTGGACAGGTGGGATCGGGTTGCACGCCGCAACAGGAGAAATAATGGTGAATTATATAGGGAGGAGCAACAAGGGTGGACATGTGGGATCGGGTTGCACGCCGCAACAAGGAGAAATAAGGGAGAATATTTATGTTTTACTGATTATAAAATAACGACTGGAATATTCACTGTTTTATTGATGTCAATCATATTCGGCTCTTGCTGTTATTTTAAGTGAAATTTGGAAATTCTCGTAAGGACTTGTTATAGCTGAGATCAGAAAAAGTTAGCTGAGTTATTTTATTAATTGTTGCAAGTTACAGTTTATTTAGTTTATTATTCTCTTCTTGCTTTATTATACATTATTTTTAGGTTATATTATAACTGCCTCGCCGTAGCCTCGTCACTACTTCGTCGATGTTAGGCTCGGCACTTACTAAGTACATGGGGTCGGTTGTACTTATACTACACTGTGCACTTCTTATGCAGATCCAGGTACCGGTCAGAGTTAAGTTCGAGTAGTAGTTGATCATTTTCCCAAAGACACGAGGTAGATCTGTTGGCGTCCGCAGATTCGTGGAGTCTTCTCCTTATTAGTTATTTACTATTTTATTCATTCAAAACAGACATATATATATTTCTTGCAGCCAAATACTTGTAATATTCCTTACTAGTTCATGAATTGTGACTCCATATCCTGGGTAGCTAGATATTAGTATTAGTTCGTGGTTCGTGTCTTTATTTAGAGTATTTAAATTTTGATATTATCTATTGGATAGTATTAGATTTCGCATTATTTTAAACTGCTTACTTATATTTAATTAAATTGTTATAAGAAAACGGTTAGCTAAATTCTAATATTGGCTTGCCTAGCAAGTATGGTGTTAGGTGCCATCACGATCCCAAGGATTGGGAATTTGGGTCGTGACAGTCGCTAAAAGAAGTAAGGGGATATTGGTGAGGCTCTTTTGAGTGGAACCATGGAAGGGACATTTGGTTCACTAAAGTTGAAATCAAAAGTCACTAGTCGATGAACTTTAATGTGTGGAGTTTGTGTAGAAAAGAAAAGTAAAGGAAAAAAAAGAAAAATTGCAATAACGTAGAAAAATACACACACCTCCCAAGTTTACCAATTTGTTCTAGGGAGAGTATAGAAGTGATTAATTGAAAAAACGGACTATGTTGTATATGGTTTGTGGCAAGTGAATTAGTTGAGAAGAATGTGTGCTCAATTTGTGAGTGTAGTGTATTAAAGTACCTAGGAAGGTTAGTCAATATTCTGTTTACCTTGAAAATGGTAATTACAATTAAATTTGATTTTGTGGTTCTAAAAATATGTGATCTATTTTAATGCTAGTTGTTAAGTAGTAGATGCTAAGTGTTGAGTAAAGAAAGCGAAATAAGAACTTAAGAGCAGTAGATTAAGCAAACCGAGCTGCTATGAATCGGGGTTACGAGCTGGCCTAGACCGGGCCTCAAGGAAGAAACGACATGCTTATCGGGGTCTCGAGCTTCCCTAGACTGGGCCTCGGGGTCGAGTTAATGGGCTTAGCTGACGACGATCGATTAAGGAATAACAGTTTTAAAGTCCTAGGATATGGCTATTTATGATCAATGATGAGTAATAAATGAAGAAAAATAAATGAAGCACAATAAATTAAAGGAGCTGATAGTGGAGAATGTTTAGGTTAGATAGCAGAGAATGTCCTTGTATTCAATATCATATGTGTAAGAAATGATAAGGGTCCCCTTTATATAGGAGGAGAAATCCCCACATGGTACATGTTTAACTATTATAAAAGAGAATAGCTCGTACAACTACTTAATGGTCTGGTACGGACTCGTACTATTCTTGCAGGTGTTTGTCAGCTTTAGCCACATATTCTTGGAAATCCCGCGCCTTTCCTCGACGGGCTCCGATCTTCATCCAATCTTGAGGTATACCGATACCTCGATACCGATCCTCAAGGAAGTCACCTCGAAGTTGATCCTTAGGTCGTGCCCCGATAATACCGAGACCAGATTCGGAATACCATAGAAACCTCAAGACCGGTCTTTCTCGGTTAACCGTATACAGATAGTGCCCGCGTTTCTTGGAACGAAAGGACAAGAAACGATTTGAATTTCCAGCCCTTAAATGCTTCCATTATTACATCAGTTACGCCATATCAAGCGATACATGTGACAAAGGGGGGACCAAAAGGTCGCGTCCATACAGCCCTTGAAAAGCCCTTGAATTTCTTATGGGGACGGTTTCCTTATGACAGGCCCTTATAAATACTTCTTCCTTCGCTTCTTATTTTTCACCACAACCTCAATCCTTCAAAAGTGTTCTTCTTATTTCTCCCTTGTGTTCTTTCTCTAATTACACTTCTTTCTCCAATCTGTAATCTTTTAAAGGAATGGCAAAGATTTCCACCAATGTCTCCCAAGGCGATAAGCCTTCCTCTTCTTCACGCACATCTAAGGGCAAGGCAACAGTACCTCCTCGTCTTGAGGATTGCATCCCCGGTGCATGCGAAATAACCTCCGATTTAAAGTTCGATAAACCTTCCTTGAGGCTGGGACGGTATGAACCCATGTCTCGATATATCAGCTTGATACCGGATATCGAGAAGGTGAAAGCATACTGCCACATATCGGTGCTGGTGAAGATTCCCTCTCGAGAAGAAGATATAACCACATACGAGGCCGGCTTCCTCAATGTGGATACTTATCTGTTTACCCTCGGCCCGGTGGAACCATCGTCGTCCTCAATTGACCCTGTGATCCTTGACTTATGCGAGCGATATCAAGTGAACCTCGGCCAAAACAATCCGTCGTTTTGGCACATTGTTTACATGACCAGACATTTCACAAACATGATCAAGGGGATAGATTTTACCCTTGACCACTTTGTCAGAATGTATAGCCCCGACTCTTCCATAGTGTCTTGATTAAACTCCAATGCCGGGCCTCGAGGGACTTTTTTGCTTGCACTGACGAGGTTAGGGACAGAGGGTGGAAGAGTCATTTTGTCTGAGTTAGGACCTTAGACCTAATTTCGGCAGAAAGGATGTCGTTCCCCGAAAAGTGGAACATGAAATGTAAGTGGATATGCTATTCAAGTATTTCCTTTTTCCTTTGGACTAATTTCTCCATGAATTAACTCCTTACGCTGATGCATCTGTTGTGGTGTACCCTAGAGCGGTTAAGGATCTCTCTGGCTGGATTAGTCAGCTATATTCGATTTTCCCATATGCTGAGTGTATGTGGTGCGATGTGTCAGGGGCTCGATGGGAAGCAAAGAACCATGGTAAACCCTTATTCTTACTGTAATTGCATTTTTCAGAAGAAACATCATCGATTACATCCTCGCACCCCGTGGTGATATTTGTATTTGTGCAGGTTTTGGAGAGGCATCCATGATGAGGGAGGCACCGCCTGAGGAAGCAGATACCACGAAACCTGACAAAGAGAAGAAGGAAATTGTCGACCGAGCCTTTGAAATCAAAGAAGGCCAAAGTGAATGAATCCAAGGCTGATTCAACGGCTTTAACTCCTGAAGTATCTGAGAGTCCTCGAGCTGGAGGTGGGGAGAAAACTCATTTATCGATAGAGCCCGTGGGAGGAGAAAAACTGGTTGTCCCACATCTTGCTGAGCCGATGGCTGTCAAGCCGGAGGCTTCTAAATCAGAGTTTGATGTCGTTTCTGCCCCCCCCCCCTCCCCCCCAAGGCCAAGGGGGCCGTCGAGGATGTATCGGATAATGTCCTCGAGCCGACTACTGGCCAAAATATTCCCTGAGCTGGAGTGCGCTTGGTAGGTGGTCCGGAGGAGCCTATTTCTGAGTTTCTTCAGAGGCAAGAGAAGGCCCTGATCGATCCATTCGGGGTCAGTGAAGTGAGTGATTCTCCTCTGGAACCGGCTTTAACTTCGAGGAAGTTGCAGGATGCCCAAGATAGAGATCTCCCGATGCGAGGGCGTCTGTTGGGGACAAAGATATGTATGAAGGGATATTTACTATAGCCGAGGAAAACCCTGAGCTCAATGCCTCATTCATTTTCAGTGAGCTCGATAGGCACTGCGAACAAGAAAATGTTTTTGTAAATTGTTCGCTCGGTGCCGAGCTCGCTTTTCCAAGGGGGAGGAGGAACTTCGTGGCCTTCGAGCTTATTTGGAGGAGGTGTCCCCAGAGAGGACTTGTCTTGTTTAGAAGGTGACATAGTTTCCATTTGTTTTTTCCTGCATGCTTTCCCGACCTTAGTGTTTTGACACATTTGGGCTGATTTTTGCAGCTCGAGAAAAAAGATGCTCTGACGAAGGAAGAACTCCAAGCCAAAGATGCCAAAATTCTCGAACTCAAACGGCACGTGAGTGAGATAACCACCGAGAGGGGTACCCTCCAGGGGAAAGTGTCCTCGGTTGAACATCAGCTTCATGATGCGAGGGTGGAGAGAGATAAATACAAAGATCTCCTTGCTCAGTCGGCTTGCTCGCAGCTAGGGCTGAAGCTGGAGCGCTCGTATCCTCGTACAAAGAGGATTTCGTTGATGCAAATGCTTAGGCCAGAAAGGTGTCTGAGGAGGTCGAGCTACAATTGAACCGAGCCGTGGAGCATGCCCGATTAAAATCTCGAATGCAGACTCTCGAGGATATATATGTTGGGGGCATCAATTTGTCTGCTGAGATCGGGAGGGTGAAGACCCTAGAAGAGGAGGTTGTTGCCTTGCTCACTTCTGAAGGCGAATCGAGCAGTGGATCAGAAGATGATGGAGATGAAGGCGAAGTCCTTGAGGGGGAAGAGGTGGTTGAAGACCGCGAGGACGGAGTCAGAGCTGATGAAGGAATAACCTCCGAAAGGGGCATTGAAGGCATAGCCCTAGTGATAGATTCGGGTTATTTTTGTTGTCTCCTTTGTAAGGGCTTTAGACACAAGTCTTGTAAATACTCCCCTTTGATCTTGTAAATATGCCCCTTTGTCCTTTCAATATATATAAGAAGCCTTTCATCTTTCATCATTTCTCGCTTTTCCTTTGTTGTTTTGTAATAGACCGCAATGCGTGCTAGCCATCGGTCCGAGGTTCGGACCTCAAATTAAACCCTTAGGTTTTTATATTTAATGAGCAATTTTGCAGTGGCCAAGAACTGACTGTTTGGGGTTTAGCCCCCGAATCAAGTTTTTTACTTGAGTTCTTTGACATTTATGTCTCAAAATCAGTCCTGAGATTCTTCTACGCTGGCTCTTAGACTCTTACGCGTCGGGTCGGTACGACCTTTAATTGTCCATGAGGCTAGTTAGGTTGGCCCATAGGCTCTTATGTATTTTCCCTTAGGCGTTTTTTAGTTAACCCTTTAGGGCTCAGTCCTCGAGTCAGATTTCGACTTCGAGCTCATCGACCCTTAGGTTTTTGAATCGGCCTTGAGGCTCTTTAAGCTGGCTCATAGTCTCTTACGTGTTTGGTCGGCACGACCTCTAATCAGCCCTTAGGCTCTTTTTAAGCTGGCTCATAGGCTCTTACGCGTTGGGTCAGTATGACCTTAGTACGCCTATTTTTTCCCTCGTTAAAGATTTTTTTGAAGTGTTGTGATTGTCCGACTCTTCGACGTCTCGATAAGAACCTCGACTGTGAGCCGTTATGTGACGATAAATGAGCACCTCAGGAGGTTTCTCTCGACGGCTGAACTGTTTTGAAGCCTTTTCGTTGTTTGGAGCTGACATGGTCAAAGCTCTTTTGCTTATGCCGAGGGTAGCCTGATTAACCGGTTCTTTTCGAAGTATTTGTGATTTTATAGAGACGGTCGGGCATCCCCAAGTCGCTTTGAGTTTGCCGGAGCCTGACCGTAGTCATCGTATATGGCCGTAGCCTTTTGACCGTAGTCATTGTATTTGGCCGTAGCCTTTTGACCGTAGTCATTGTATATGGTCGTAGCCTTTCAGTCCCCGAGTGAGGTAGTCTTGGCGGCTATATTGAGGGTATGCCTTTTGAGGGGTCTTACAAGTTCGAATATATAGCCTTGACTTTAATATCAGGATTATGCTCTTTTAAGGCTTTTCAAATTGGACATGCCTTGCTTGAGGTCTTAGAGATTTTATCATACCCGTAGGAGTTGCAGATTTGATCGTGCCCGCAGGACTTATAGATTTGATCATGCCCGTAGGACTTATAGATTTGATCATGCCCGTAGGGCTTACAGATTTGATATTGCCGACCCTGAGGTCTTATGGCGTCGAGTTTTGATAACTTGGATGGGGCGACAGTCCCCGAGATATCGAAGGTTTTTGGTTCGGAAATCGTTCCTTGTAAACTTGATATTGCCTCCTCGAGGGCTTTATGATCTCGAGGTTTCCGTCCCTGAGGTCTTATGGCCTTGAGTTTACAATGGCTTGATGGGGTGACTGTCGATGACAGTCCTCGAGATATTTGTGTGTTTGACTCTGGAGCCATTTTTTGTAAAAATAGTAAACTTTTTGGTGTTTCCCCATTGAAGTCTTATAATTCATGCTTCATGGAGGTCTTTCATTGTTGATGGTTCCTCATAGAGGTCTTGCATTGTTGATAATGCCTTATGGATGTCTTTCAGGCTTGTAGTTGCCGGCGTTGAGGTCTTATGGCCTCGAGTTTTTGCTAGCTCGATGGGGGTGATAGTCAACGACAGTCCCCGAGACATCAAAAGTTTTTGGCCCTGGAACCATTTCTTGTAGACTTGATGTTTCCTTATTGAGTGCTTATGAGCTTACGGATTCCGGCTCAGAGGTCTTACGACTTCGAGCTTTTTATGTCAGTCCCCGAGTGTTCGGGAACTTTCTGGCCTTGGGCCGTTTCTTGTGAAAATAGCAAACTTCTATAAAGTGCAAGGCGTTTTGATGGTAATAGATGCTCCATTGATTACTTTGTACAAGTATACATAGTTTTTGTCGTCGAGGGTTCGATTATTCTACGCGGACACGGATCATTTGACCGTTTAGCCCGATATATCATTCTCCTATCGAGACCCTCATTGGCTCATTTCAATTTTTTCGAGGAGGTTCTCTCCCTGGGGGATGCCTCCCAGTATTTGATGTTGATTGAAGAGAAGCCTTGAATACTTGTTGAGTTCTCCTTAGGTAGCATATAGATGTTGCCTCATTGAAAACCTTGCCGGTAAAACCCTTTTTGGGATAAAATCCGATCGAAGGAAAAGAGTGCAACGTATTCTTTAAAACCCAAGGTCTTTAAGTCGGAGGATATTTCGGTGTCTTCCATCGGACACCTATAAAAATTTAGTGTGGAGCACAAAAAATGAAAAGGGAGAAGGTTTTAACTTAGGAGTAATAACGTCTGAGCATTGATATGTTCCAATTGCTAGGAAGTTGTTCGCCTTCCAAGGTGTCGAGCTTGTAGTCCCCTTTGACGACTACCCTGAGGACGCGGTATGGTCCTTCCCAGGTTGGGCCTAGCTTTCCTTCATTAAGGTTTCGATTGATTAGGGTGACTTTCCATAGGATTAAGTCCCCGACTCCGAAATGTCGGAGGTTTGTTCTCCTGTTATAGTACCTTTAGATTCTTTGTTTTTGAGCGGCCATTCGGACCAGTGAAGCTTCTATCTTTTCATCTAATAGTTCGATGGCCGCAGACATGGTCTCGTTGTTTGAGCTATCGGTGACATGTCGAAATCTAGCACTTGGCTCTCCGACCTCGACCGGTATCAAAGCTTCGGACCCGTATACCATAGAGAACGGCGTCTCCCCTGTGTTCGATTTGGAGTTGTTCGATATGCGCATAGTACTTCGGGCAGAATTTCTCTCCATTTTCCTTTCGCATTTTCTAACTTCTTTTTCAAGTTTTGAATGATGGTCTTGTTTGTGGACTCAGTTTGACTATTTGCGCAGGGGTGGCAGGGTGTCGACAGGATCCTTTTGATTGTATGGTCCTCGAGGAACCTGGTTATTTTGCTTTTGATGAAGTGCTTTCCGTTGTCGCAAGTTATCTCGGAGGGGATCCCGAATCGACGCGGGATATAATCCCATATGAAGTTAATGACTTCTTTTTCCCTTATCTTCTCGAAGGCCTGTGCTTCCACCCATTTTGAGTAGTCAGTCATAAATAGAATAAATCTAGCCTTACTTGGTGCCGTTGGTAGGGGTCCGACGAAGTCCATCCCCCATTTCATGAACAGCCATGAGATAAGACTGAATGTAGTTGTTCACCGGGTTGGTGAATCATTGGTGCAAACCTTTGGCATTTGTCGCATTTTCGGACGAATTCTTTGGTGTCCTTATCCATGTTGTCCCAATAGTAACCTGCCTTAATTACCTTTCGGACTAACGAATTGGCATCAGAGTGGTTTTCGCAGGTACCCTCTTGGATTTCTCGGAGCACATAGTCTGTCTCCCCCGGTCCCAGGCATGCTGCTAGGGGTCCATCAAAGGTCCTTCTGTATAGAGTTCCATTTTCGTCGAGTGAGAATCGATCTGCTTTGGTTCGTAGGCCCCTCAATTCCTTTGGGTCCGTGGGTAGCTTCCCACTTTTCAAATAATCGATGTATTTATTTCTCCAGTCCCATGTTAGGCTAGTGTAGTTAATCTCGGCATGGCCATCTTCGATCACTGACTTGGATAGTTGAACAATAGCCCCATGGAGTATGTCATCTTGTTCGATGGACGATCCCAAGTTTGTGAGTGCATCGGCCTTGCTATTTTGCTCTCGAGGTATGTGGTCCAGAGACCATTCTTTGAAGCGGTGCAATGTGACTTGGATTTTGTCTAGGTATATTTGCATCCTGTCTTCTTGAACCTCAAAGCTCCCATTTACCTGATTTACCACCAGAAGGGAATCACATTTTTCCTAGATGACTTCGGCTCCTAGGCCTCTGGTCAATTCCAGACCTGCAATTATAGCCTCATACTCAGCTTCGTTGTTAGTCAATTTTGCAGTTTTTATATATTGTCTAATCATGCTGCCCATAGGTGGCTTTAGAACTATCCCGAGCCCGAACCCTTTCAAGTTTGAGGCAAACGTCGGTGAATAGGGACCATACCCCCAAAGATGTGCCCGTCTTTAGCATAAGTTCTTTCTCTACCTCGGACACAAGGGCGGGCGTAAAGTCGGCCACAAAATCTGCCAAAATTTGGGATTTGATAGTCGTTCAGAGATGATACTCGATGTAATACCCCCAAGCTCGATGGCCCATTTGGCCAATCGGCCTGATAATTCGGGCTTATGCAATATGCTTCGAAGAGGGTATGTTGTTAAAACACAAATACGATGGCATTGAAAATAAGGTTTTAGCTTTCGAGATGCACTTATTAATATAAAGAGCTAATTTTTCTAAGAGCGGGTACCTGGTTCCGGCATCTCCCAGGGTCCGACTTACATAGTAAAAAGGGAATTGCGTACCTTGTTCCTCTCAAACCAGCACACCACTTAGTGCTACCTCAAATACGGCCAAGTATAAATATAGCTTTTCATCCTCCTTTGGGGTGTGAAGTAGAGGTGGGTTTGATAGATATCGCTTCAACTCCTCTAAGGCATGTTGGCACACGGGGGTCCATCCGAAGCTATTTTTCTTTTTGAGTAAAGAGAAGAAATGATGACTCCAGTCCAATGACCTTGATATGAATCGGCCCAAGGCCGTTATCCGCCAGGTCAGCCGTTGTACGACCTTCACATTGTTTACCACCGTGATTTACTTGATGGCTTTGATTTGATCGGGGTTGATCTCAATCCCCCTGTTTGATACCATGAAGCCTAAAAAATTTTCCAAACCTACTCCGGAGGAATATTTCTCGAGATTGAGCTTCATGTTGTAGCTTCTGAGGATGTCAAATCTCTCCTGCAAATGAGACAAATGGTTCTCTGCGCGCAGGGACTTAACTAGCATATCATCAATGTAAACCTCCATGGATTTTCCTATTTGATGTTCGAACATCTTATTAACTAGGCGTTGGTACGTGGCCCCTGCATTTTTTAGCCCAAAGGGCATCACATTGTAGCAGTACGTACCGTACTTCGTGATGAACGAAGTCTTTTCCCTATACTCAGGGTTCATCGGAATTTGATTATACCCCGAGTAGGCATCGAGAAAGGTGAGAATCTCGTGGCCAGCGGTGGCATCGATCAAGCGGTCGATGTTGGCAATGGGAATGAATCTTTGGGGCGTGCTTTATTCAAGTCTTTATAATCCACGCACATTCTTAATTTATTCCCCTTTTTGGGGACTACCACCACCTTATCCAACCATTCGGGATACTTTACCTCCCTAATACACCCTATTTTGAATGCATGTTTTACCTCGGACTGAGGTCTCTTTTTTTTCTTTATTGGTTTGAACCTAGGTCGACGCTTAGCCGACGGGTGGTTACTTTTGGCGAGATCCATGTCATGGGACCAAGAAAAGAAATTGATGTTATTAATAAGAAATTGGATGGGTTCTTTCCTGAGTTCGGCGGTCAATCCCTTCCCAAGGTATACCTTTCGATCTGGGAGATGTTCGATCAAAACAGCCTGCTCCAGTTCTTCAATTGTTGATTTAGTTGCGTCCGATGCTTCGGGGGAAACGAAGGTCCGGGGAGCAAAGAAATCTTCTTTGTCATCTTTGAGGGTTTGTTCGCCCTCTAGTTCCTCTAAGATGGAGGGCATGGATGTCGGTGCCTTGATGTGAACTGCAAAAATCTCTTTTGCGGCGTGCTGCTCTCCATATACCGTCTTTTGTTGGAAACTTCATCATTTGATGAAGAGTTGATGGCACTTCCCTCATGTTGTGTATCCATGGCCTTCCAAGCAATGCATTGTACCTCATGTCGCCTTCGATGACATGAAACATGGTATTTTGAACTGTATCGGATATGTTGACCGGGAGGGTAATCTACCCCTTCATTGCTTCGTCGGCCATGTTGAATCCGTTGAGGACTCGAGAGGTAAGTATGATTTGATTGAGCAGTCCAAGCTGCTCCACCACCTTTGACCTGATTACGTTGAGCTACCTAGATCCACGAGTATACATTTAATTTGAATGTTATTCAAAATAAAGGAAATCACCAGTTCATCATTATGCGGTTGAGATGAGGTTTTGAAGTCATCTTCACTGAATGCAAGAATATCCTCGGGCATGCAGCCCCGAGTTTTCCCTTATGTTGCAGCGGATACCTTTGTCCGCTTAATTACGGGTCCTTGAGGAACGTCGGTCCCCCAATGATCATATGAACGATGTGTTGAGGTTCTTCCGTTTCGTTCCTCTTGCCTGCCTTTCTTCCTCGAGAGTTTCATGTCGGCCACTGAGGAACCCTTGGAGGTTCCCTTTACTGATTAGTTGGGCTACTTTTTCTCGGAGATGCCTGCAATCCTCGGTCCTATGACCGTGCGTGCCGTGAAATTTGCACACCAAGTTAGGGTTCTTTTGCGAAGGATCTGATAGTATGAGTTTTGGCCATCTGGTATCTCTAATTCTGCCCACGACCGATAAGATGTCTGATGCACCAATGTTGAAGTTGTGCTCGGATAGCTGAGGTTTCTCTACCGGTCCTGCGTGTCTGTCGAGCCCGGCTTTGTTCACAAGTCCCTGCGAATTCCGGCCTCGATCTATCCTTCGATCGCTCCGAGGTATATTACGCCTTGGAATACTTTTTTGACTTTTTATATACGGTTTATACATTTCTTTGTTTGGCCTTGGCTTTCTCTCTGGAATCCTTGATTCAATCCTGCTTGCGAGGTCCTCGAGCATCTTCATAACAGCAGGGCCGACTGTTGACCCGTTGTTGCTCGATCTTTCTGGTACTTGTTCGACTCGAGGAGCCGTTTCCAGTGCTACTGTGCTTGGGGTTTTTTGATGACTTTGTAGTTGAGCAAACGCCAACTATTGTGCCTGTAACATTTCAAAAATGACGTGAAGGCTAACCTCTCTTTCCTTTCGAGCTGGAGTTTTCTGAGCATCCTGTTGGTTTTCTCAGCGCATACTCCCTTCAGTGTGGGAGCTTATATCGACATGTTGGGCGTTGCGTTAGTCCACATCCACAAGAAAAAGTGTAAAGAATGAATTGTGTTTTTGAATAAATCAGCACTAAAACAATCATTATTATTTTTAGCCCCACGGTGGGCGCCAAACTGTTTACCTTGAAAATGGTAATTACAATTAAATTTGATTTTGTGGTTCTAAAAATACGTGATCTATTTTAATGCTAGTTTTTAAGCAGTAGATGCTAAGTGTTGAGTAAAGAAAACAAAATAAGAACTTAAGAGCAATAGATTAAGCAAATCAAGCTGCTATGAATCGAGGTTACGAGCTGGCCTAGATCGGGCCTCGAGGACGAAACAATATGCTTATCGAGGTCTCGAGCTAGCCTACACTGAGCCTCGGGGTCGAGTTAATTTGCTTAGCTGACGATGATCGATGAAGGACTAACAATTTTAAAGGCCTCGAAGATGGCTATTTATGATCAATAATGAGTAATAAATGAAGAACAATAAATGTAAGCAGTAAATTAAAGGAGCTGATAGTGGAGAATGTTTAAGTTAGAGAGCAGAGAATGTCATTTTATTCAATATCATATGTGCAAGAAATGATAAGTGTCCCCTTTATATAGGAGGAGAAATTCCCACATGGTACATGTTTAACTATTATAAAAGAGAATAGCTCGTACAACTATTTAAGGGTCCGGTACGGACTCGTACTATTCTTGCAGGTGTTTGTCAGCTTTAGCCACATATTCTTGGGAATCCCGCGCCTTTCCTCGACGGGATCCAATCTTTATCCAATCCTGAGGTATATCGATACCTCGGTACCAATCCTCGAGGAAGTCACCTTGAAGTTGACCCTTAGGTCGTGCCCCGATAATACCGAGACCAGATTCGGAATACCATAGAAACCTCAAGTTCGATCTTTCCCGGTTTTGACCATATACATATTCCTCAATTTATCATACCCGCTCCTTAGCCTACCTTACAACCTTAAACTCCTAATTGATCGTAGATTTGGCTAGCATAGATTAGTTTTACACTACGGGCAAGCTTATGGTACGACCACGGGATGCATATGAATTCTTTGTGAGAATGAGAGAATTTTGTTCAATTGTGTGATGTCCTTAATCTATATTTATAATGCATATTTGAATGTGTAGACTAGTCTATATTCAGTCTTTTTTGTTTGTTGATGAGGGAACATGATCTCATGAATGATTGGTAATGCTGTAAACTTCTCTTGTTGGATGAGTACACGAGTTGAGGGTGCTTAGTGGTTAGAAGTCGCCTTTTCGAGGTTGGGTGGTTGAAAATTGATTGTTGGAATTGATTGAATTGAAATGTTATACTTGGGCATGCTTAAAATCGGAAGAATGTGAACTTGTATGTTCATGCTTGATTGTCGGTATCGATCATAGTCTAGGGTAGAGTGTGTGGAAAAAAAAATTAAGTGCTCCTCTATAGTTGAGATTAGTACATAGTTGGGGGTATATTTGATAGTCCTACGTCATATTGCTCGAGGACGAGCAAGAGTCTAAGTGTGGGGTGTTGATACTTAGCTTAAAGTATATATATTTATATGTATATCGCCTCATGTTTTACTCGTGTTTCGTGGATTTCGGATGTAAAATGTGTTGATTTATATTAATTCTGGGTGTTTTTATGTGTAGGAATCATCCAGAAGTAATTGGGGGCTAAATGTGCGAGATTAGAGCCAAAACGGAGGAAAATGAAAAAAAAAATAGATTTCCAGCGCCACAGGCAGCGCCTCGCGCCACCTGTGGCGCCCTATGCAGAATGTTCAATAACCCAACGCCAGGGCCAGCATGGGGCACTGGGCTGGACGTTGGTGACGTGATTTTGTCCAACTTTGCCTAGGACAAGGTTATTTCTGCCCTAGACCTACCCAATGTGTATAAAAGACTAAGCCTATTTTTGGAGGAGAGACGCCACTTTGAAGGGAGAATACACACGAGAAACATCCGGGGGCGAAGAGATCTCAGTTTTCTTCATCTTTTCTTAGTATTTTCAATTATCCAGCATTGATGAATTTGTTTAATCCTATCATGAGTGGCTAAAACCCATAGTTCTGGAGTTGTGATTAAGCCATGAATATTGTTGTCTAACGTTGATTTAACCTTGATTATAATTCACTAATATATGGTTGTTTCTTCGATTTTGTGATTAATTGCTTAATTGTCTAGCCAGCAGTTAGGTTCTATTTATTATCTATACTATGCTTGAGAAAGCCATGTTTAGATTAGAGAAGAATTGAAGAGAGCACGATCTTAACTCGGAGGGTGGCAGATTTGTGCTTAGGATAGGAATATAGCTAGTCACCGTGCTTAATTAAATATCGTAATCTTAATGCGTTCTTAATAGATTGATTTAATAGGAATATACGTGTTAATCTATTTTGAATAGGCGAGTAGTACTTCGGGAGAAGGCTACGAGAGAAATTGTTCGATTAATTAGCAACCATGAGTGAATTGTATGAAATGGAGAGTTAACTAGAACTCAATAGGATTGGTGAATCGATCACACCCTGGAATATTTGTCTCTACTGAATACGCAACAATCATTTTGCTGCTTGATAATTTAGTTACTACTAAGAATTATTGTTTAGTATAATTACACTCTTGAACTCGAAGTGGCTCGACTGAATAACAATCTTTGTAAATTTAGTGGGTAGTTGATACAAGTCTTAATGGGTTCGACACCCGACTTAATCTTTTATTACTTGTACGATCATCTATACTTGCGTGTGCGTATGGGAGAAACAATATATCGTTGTTGTTGTTGTAATGATATATTTTTCAGCATCAAAATTGTGCGAAGCAATAATTTTGCAAATTGGGAGCCAAATTCCTATATCCACACCAAGTCCCACCTTACCCATATTGGAGTCCAAAACCATACAGATCAGCAGATACGGTAAAAATTGGCTTTAAGTAACAATATGCAAAAAGCAGCCAAAAAAGTTATTTTGTCACTGCATGCCACTGGCCAAAGAATGTTGCTTGCTTTATTTTCCAGTTCTTTATTATTGAAAGATGCTTATTTAAAATGCTAAGAGTTTGAGGTTATATAGGTCCTGAACTTAAAGCTTCAGTTTTAAAATTTCTAAATTTTTGGAAGAAGACTCCAAGCTTGCAGTATTTATTTCCATAGACATCAGTAGGAAACAATTTCAAGTGGAAACGCTATACTTCAGCTTGTGCGAATAAAATATCAATCATTGTCATGCAGGGGAAGACACAAGTAACTGAAAAACTTCCTTTTTTTTTGGAAAAAAGAGTGGATTGCAATTTAGCCAGATAGAATTTCTTGGTTACGTTGTGCTTGAACAACGACATAAATCTTCAATCCATCCCACATAATGGGACTTATATAGTATGACTAAATTGATTTGATTAATTATCCACATAACTTTTTGATTGAGTGAATTATTAAGAGAGATCTATCAACCAAAATCAAAGAAAGAGAAAGGCAATGGATAACTCCAACATTCATATTGATTATAACATGCTCTACGTCAGTAATGTAAGTCGTGAACGGCATTAGGACGCGGATAGTTTTTGACTGGACCAAATCTTTGACCAACAGTACTACCCATGCATCCTATCGTAATTCACCGGGATCATTTGGTTCGAAAACAAGTTATACATGTTAAATAACCTAATTGACTCAATAACTAATTGGTTGTATTATCACAACTTAACGGAATTACAACACTCAATTTGCAGTGGAACAATAGAAGGAAAATAGCAAACAATAGAGTAGGGATGAGAAGAAAATTGCAGAACAATAGAGATGAGAAACAGAGACACAAAGCAACAACATAGTTTACTCTACTACATTCACTATTAGCTATTTATAACATTTGGTATCCTTCGTACCCTACGCACCTATGCTGCTTCTTCACGTTTCATCGCCCAGTCCCTATAACAAAATCAATTAGTCTTTTGGAAGGGACTCTCACACGCTTACTTCTTCTCACAACTTCAATCTCTTGCTGATATTACGGGTCCAAGATGGCATCTAAGGTGTCCTCCACGTCATTCTAATGAGTCACAACAATACTCTCGCGCTGCAAGGGAACCTTGTCCTCAAGGTTCAAAGAAGAATCAGGGTCAGGGTCAGTCATATCTGTAAGATGCAGAGGAGTGATTTGATCAGCAGGTTCTCCAACACAATGTTTGAGCATTGAAATGTGGAAGACATGATGAATACGAGCAGCTTCGGGTAACTCCAACTTGTAAGCAACCTCCCCAATGTGTTTAAGAATTTTAAATGGGCCAAAGTAGTGCCTACCCAATATTGGATGTTGTTAAGGCATATAGTATTCTGACGATAAGGTTTGAGTTTGACATAAACCCAATTACCCACTTGAAAAGTTAACTCCCTTCGACTCTTGTCAGCTAGACTCTTCATGCGATTCTGCACACAGACGAGACTAGCCTTAAGAAGAGTCAAAACCTCATCTCTATCCACCAAATAAGCTTCAACCACTTCGCTAGGACTGCTGCCCAACATATATCGTGCCACATGAGGTGGATCTTGACCATATAAAGCTCGAAATGGGGTCATGTTCCCGAGGTATGATAGGAAGTGTTGTACCAGTACTCTGCCCATGGTAACATCGCAAGCCGTCTACTAGGAGAATCGGCCACAACACAACGAAGATATTACTCTACACATTTGTTCAAGGCCTCTTATTGGCCATATGTCTAAGGTGGTGCCTGTTGATACCCAATTTTTCTCAAAAAATTTTAAAATTGCATATATACCTTCAAAACCATGCATTAATAGCAATTGGTCTTTTTTCCATAATTTTTCCACATTTTATTAATTCGTCCAGTATTTTAGTTCAAATAAATAATTACAAATTTGCATCACAAATGATTTCAAAAGCATTTCTTGATTTAATTTATTGTTTATGGTCCTATTAAGGCCAAATTATTTTATAAATAGCCAATTTGGCACCTTTTGGCTATAATCGCAATAACTTTGCAATTATAGCCCATACATATAATTTTGTGCTATTTTTTATCATAAGTTAGTCCTTTATATCTTTAAATACCAAGTAATTATTTTTTAAGTTATTTTCATGCATAGGATTCATTTTTTTATAATTAGTAATTATTTTATAAAATTAGTTTTATTAAACTATCTTGGTATTTAACAAATAGCCCATCCCTATTTCAATTTTAGCCTAAATTAATTAACCAACACCTATTAAACCAGCCCAAAAACGTCTGATTAAACCAACCCAAACCCCAAGCCCAATTCCTAAATCTACCCGACCCAGTTCTAATTTAACCCCAAACCCCAAACCTTTCCTAATTTAACCTAAAGACCACCCCAAACCCCCTCATTCTCTCATCCCCACCCGCCGTCACTCCTCTCATTCTCTCTCAAGCTCCCTCTGCCCTAACCATGGTTTCCACTCGTCGTTGCTTGCTCGTCGTTGATTATGGTGGTTCACCACCACTCCTAGCCCTAATGGCTCCCTCCCCATGGCCGGAACTCTTGCTACCCTGAGGTCCTCAAGGGACCAGTGGCTGTTCACTCACACCCCCTGGGCCTGTGCTCGCCGTTCTCATGCCACCATGGCCCGATTCAATAAGATCTTCACATTTATTCACTAAATCTATGGCTTCTAAGCCGGAATCTCTCTATCTCTGGGTTGTCTCTCTCAGAACCCTAATTTATCTCTTGTCTCTTTATATCTGTAACAGATCTGAGGATATTTGAGTTGTTTTACTCTCTTTTTTTCATGAGAATCTTTCTGAATTTTCAAAGCGCCTCTTCATCTTCAAAACTAGGGTTTCTAAAACCTTTCTTCAAAACGATTTTCGCTGATTTTCTTAGTGTTATTACTTGATTCTTATGTGTATAATCGATTTGTTAAACTTCCTTTTAACCCTAATCAGTTATGTTGAAAACCCCTTATTTTTTGGATTTAGTCTTGGGTTCTGAGTTTGTCTTTGCTGATTTGTTCATTCGATTTGTCTGAATATTTGTTTCTCATGAATATGTTTCGAGTTTCTGTAATTTTTACCTTATTGTGCTTATTAGGGTTTCTGATTTTTGTTTCTTCCTGCCTATATTATGTCTATTTCGTTTATTCACAGAAATTTATATTGATTTCCCTTAATCAGTACTATTTTTATTTAAATCCTTTTCCTGTGATTGATACCCTTTACTGATTTCCTGTTGTGATATCCTTTACTGATTTCCGACCTTTAAATTATTTTCATGTCTTATTATGTGGTTGACTATACTGTTAATTAATCCCTACTGTTGTTTCCTTAATTAGACCTTATGTACCTAGCCCTAATTTCTTACTAGGTACCTATTGCGTTTGAATTATTTCCTCAGTTGTTATACTCCAGCTTATGTGATTTCTTTCCTTATTTGTTACCGGTTCTTTACCGTTTGAAATGACTCCCTTAATTTAGGGAAGACTTGGATTGATTTTATTCTTAATTGATTCTGAGTTCCATAATTACTAAACAATCTTATTCTTACCTTATTTTACCTAGGTTTCAAACTACTATATATATATATATTCCTCTCTTTTACTCTCATTAGACAAGTCTTCTAGACACGAACTCACTGGTTCACAACTCTCTTACACTTAACACTTTCTGCTATTTCTTGTTACTTGATACTATTCCTAAAATTAGCCGGCTGCAAGCCAAGGCTAATTATTTGCACTCTGTCGTTCTTCACTTTGTACCTACTCTCTTTAACTAGTATGTTCTGATTTCAATTCAAGTCCCAAAACCAATGTGTTTCTCCTACTGCTTCAGTTTATTATTTTACTAATCTTTTTCTATCTATTGTTTGGCTTTCTAACATGTGGTTACTTTGTTTTACTTAGTACACTAGTTATGTCTTAACCCCTTTCAGGATCAGCATGTTTATGAACATGTTGTCTGTCTAAATTTGACTTTACTCTGTTTCTAAATGTTTGTTTACTTGCTACATAGTTTCTGATATGCACATTTTTGCAAAGTAATATGTTACCCTAAGTTGTTCTAATTCTATGCTTGATCATGTCCTCCACTGCCTATTCTGGAGTTCATACATCTATATGTATTATTAGCTATCCCCTAATTCCATGGACCCCCTACAAGAACTTCTATGTTTCTATCTGTTATGTGTTCGCTACATATGCTCTATGTGTCCCCAAACTCCCATTGCCCCTGTGTGAAAGACTGTCATCTGATCCTATTTGTTTTGAGTTACCTTGTTGTTTGTTTGGTTCCTCAAGTGTTTACAATATTCTTACCTAACTAATTTCACTACTAAACACCTCTTATATTTTCTATAAAACTTCAACCGAGTTCTTTTCAAACTGTTTTCATATCAAAATATTTTCAAAACTATGTCAAGCACTCTCACTCTACTCTTAGGCCCTTAGGTTCTGCCCCTCTAGTGTGTGACTGCCTTGGAATTCCTGTGAGATCCCTCTGAACTCTGATGCACCGGGGCTGGCTCTTCCACACTGCACTTACTCAGTTATGGTTATGAAATCTAGGTGTGAGCACTGATCGGGATCCTTGAGGTCCTTAGGGAAGTCTGACACACCCAGACATGAGACTGGCTATGGCTTTGGCACTTGAGGTTATGGAAGATCTGGTACACTTAGGCCTGCTTCAGGCTCCCTATAGCTTAACTTCTTCCTTTCCTTTATCTATTTGTGTAATTTATTCAGCTGGTCTGTAATAAGTATTTGTAAATGAACACCGGGGATGGCTAGTGAAAATGGGGAGGGTAGCTAGATAAATCTATATTGGGGTAGAAAGCATGTCCTAGGTTTTATATTACTTATATTTGCATTAGAATCAATGTTTTGGGACCAACATATTCATTCCAAACATACACTAGATATCATGTCCCTAGGATCTCATGTCTACTGTTTTAGCATCTCATCCATGTTTTATGTCTATCACATAGAAATCCTGCTCCTAGGACAATAAAAAAATGTTAACATAAAAGTTGTTACTCTTGTGCATTCAGAACCACATCTTAATCATTACTCTTTTGTGCATTTAGAAACCATGCCTTAGGAGTTCTGAAATTGTGTGTCAACAATTCTGCATTTTGCATATTAGATACCATGCTCTAAGATTTCGTTTGTATTTGCTTAACCACACCTAGTTTAAACTACTAATGCATGAAAAGGTATAAAATAGTCTCACGTATAAATATCATGTTTGCTTTTAATAAAAAACCGGTAACAATCTCTATATTCTCAGATTTACATCACTTAGAACAACATGTTTTAGGTAAAACAACCTCTGAACTGTTTAATTATTCTGACCACTGTTATCCTACACAGCCTCACGCCTATGCAAGCCTTAGGTAATTAATCCCTATAAAACTGTAAACTATTTTTGTTTGATTGTGTTTACTGTTTAAAGGCTAACAAGTTTAAAATCAGTAGGCAAATTGATTTGGGTCCTGCTTCTGAGTTTATGAAACAAGGCTGCATATTTTTGTGCATTGAAATTCACTTAGATATCATGTCTAATAAAACTGTCTCTTGTTTGTGTTTGAGACGTGATGCTTATGTGCATTATCTGTAGAGGTAAACTTGGGCCTCTTAATTGTTTTTCCTGCACTTATTTGTTAAGTCCTACTTGTTCTTGCCTTTCGCCTAGAATTTTACCCATTTAATATCTTAGGGGTTTGTCTAGAACTACCCATATCTAGAGGTCCTAAATTCCTCCAGGACCACAAGGAAGGGACGGGTAACAACACGCATAGAGATCGTTAAATACAATTCGCTTAAATAACCGCTAAGGGGTGGGATAAAGGGTAGATATGGATATGATGACCAGTGCGCTAATGCCACGTGTAGACCTTCACTGAGGAGTGATTACCGGGCATTGCATTGATGTGATCTTATAGGATAAACAACTTAGGACCTCCCTTATCCCTTGCATATGTGTGCTTAGATTATAAATCTTTTGAAACTTTATCACATATGTGTCTTTAGACTGTAAATCTTTTGAAACTTTATCACACATTTGTGCTTAGATTGCGAATCTTTTCAAACCTTTATTTGTTCACGTGTATATGCTTTAATTGTTTATTTTCTACTTTCTCAAATTCACAAAGTCTGTTTGGCCGGGAACCACAGTTGTGGACTCTGAGGGGTGCCTAACACCTTCCCCTTGGAGTAATTTTAAGCCCTTACCCAATCTCTGGTTATTCAATTAGTGTTATTGTGACCCTTAATAGGTTCCCTAACTCACCTTAATTCCTTAGGTGGCGACTCTTCAAATCCTTACATCCCTCATCCCAAAAGTAAATGAGTTGTCCAATAATGTCAAAAACCCTGACTGATCCAAAAGGAGAGGGAAAAGGGGGCACGACAGCATGGCGACTCCGTGGGGGATTTTAGGCTTTTACCATTTCAAACTGCTTTGTGAATCTGTATAGTTACTTTGTTAATACCCGCACCCTTTCCATTTCCCCTTTATGTGCAATTAATTGTTTATTTCTTTCAACTACTTATTTCTTCAAAACAAAACTGATGTGTTTCTTTGTTTTTATTTGTAACTACTTTAATTTATAATTGTTGTATTTATTGCTTCCATAACGTGCGAATACATGTCAACATGCTTTTATTTCTTATTGCTGCATAATCATGTTCAACATCATATTCCACTCGTGCCAATACAAATCCTATAGCAACGCTTGATGAGTGGTTGCGCTCTTCCTATTTTATATCACCCTTAAATTCAGAAAGTCTTATTTGCGGTAAAACCAGTCGATTAGCGGTGCAGTCGATGGTTCCGTGCCTTCCCCCTAGAGTTGTCCGCACAAGGTTACCGGTCTAAAACCCTATAGAAAACCTTACTCTGTTATATTGTGCATGCATCATGGTCAAACCTAGACGGCTTAACGTGTCGTCCGCACAATGATCCTTTAAGATAGCCTTGTCCAAAGTCCACCGGGGTTTTCATAATCCCAACGGGCGCAATCACGTTCTGCGCATTTATTTGGAGAACTAAATGCTTGTATGCTAATCATAAATGTATAAATAGTCGAGTCTTGCGGGGGTAAGGGCCTAACTATTTTTGTCTTGCATAAAATGAGGCACGAGGTACCCAGATTCGGTATGGTTAGCAATATCTCTCCAATTCTCCTGAACTGGTGGGAGGATCTTCCCTTCTGTGATAAGAAACACGTCAAGAAATACTTAGGCAATCTACCCTCACTTCTGGACATCCAATCCAACAACATGTTGATTGAGGCTGCCACCTTATTTTGGGATAGCAAAAGAGCTCTATTCCGCTTTGGAATATTGAGATGACACCGCTTCTAGAAGAGATAAGAGGGCTAGCTGGGGTAGTCTGGGAAACCCTTGGGTTATTGGTGCCTGAGAACCGCACAGGCAAAGGTTTTCTAAAAATGATGGGTTTGAAGAATAACGCTGAGTTAGAGTGTTTGAAACAGGCATACATCCCCTTCGAGTACTTTTATGAAAGGTACGGTCACAACAAATCATACCGTACCTACCACGACGAGTTTGCCATTACATCTCAGGGGCATATCCACTGTAGGGTATTCGTATTCATTGCATTCTTTCTGGGACTGATAGTGTTTCCAACCAAGAGGGAAAGGATTCACACTAGATTAGACATGGTAACCAAGGCCTTGATGGAGGGGATTGACGGGCAAGCCTTCAGCATTGTCCCTATGATCATATCTGATATTTACTGAGCCTTAGAACGTTGTCAAAGAGGAGCTAAGCATTTTGAGGGTTGAAACTTGTTGCTGCAACTATGGCTCTTAGAACATCTTCAAAAGGGCCAGTACCGTCAAGAATTTCCGCGAAGGGCGTGGAACGATCACATTGCTTTCCATCATCCCAAGCAAATGACATATATTCCCGACAGATTTGCTCAGCCAGAGACTTCCAAGGAGTGGGTAGAGTTCTTTGATAACTTAACTGAGGAGCAGGTGCAATGGATGTTCGAGTGGTTCCCGACGGACAAATTCATCATCAGGTCCAGGGATGCACCACACCTAGTGTTGATCGGGTTGAGAGGTATATATCCTTACGTTCCCCTCCGGGTCATGAGAAAAGCAGGCAGGAAGCAAGTTGTGCTGAGGGTTGATAAAATGAGCCACTTCAGAGCGAACTTCCAGGATGACGACATCCTCTATAAGTTCCAAGCCCAACACATGTGGCACTGCAAAATCATAATGGAGAAGAACACAATAGAACTAGACAGGTACCATGCAGGATGTGCACCTTTCTACCCGGCGTGGTTGGAAGATGACTTGGATGGGTTAGTGAGGCCAGGAATCAACCGAGGCAACTAAATCATAGACGAGAATGTCGAGGCTTAGGTCAAGTATAATCGGCTATGCAAAAGGATCCACGACTCTGAGAACGAGCACCGGGAGATACATGAAACCAACAAAAGGTTGATCGAAGAATGGAAAGACATGGCCATCTGTTCCAACAAGAAGCTGGAATACTTGGAGCGAGGCATAGTAGAGTTGAAGGTAAGATCATCAAGAGGGTCGAAGACTGTCAGAAAGCCGAGGGAAATGAAGGAGGACACATGTCCAGAGAGTACATGTTGCTGGGACTGTGTGAGATAGGGAATTTGTTCGATGGGATCAAGGATGCCGAATCAAGGGAAGGTCCTTTTGGGACCAAGTAGGATAGGTTTTCCTTTTTGCTTTTATCAATGTAATAAGCCCAAGTGCCATTAGTGACTTTATTTCCTGCTTATTATTTTAGTGTCGTTTTAGATTCGTCTATTTATATTAATGAAATGAGGCATTCTGGAATCGAATTTCTCCAAATCAACTTGTCGCTAAGCCTACCTCGGGCACAACGAGGCCCCCAAATTAGGACACGTTTTATACTCCTGCAAAATGTGTTTAAATACTGCAATATTTTCTTATGATCCTCACAGACTTGGCTACTTTTTGTTTTTGTTTTTATTTTCTTTCTTTTGATTATTCCCCTTCCTAAAGGTTGGTTCGTGCATTCTGGCATCATTATCATACCACACAAGATCCAGGGGCCCTCCACCTTCTCCTCATCCCTTTACACCTAAGGGAAAAAGCAAAGGCAAAGGCAAAATGGAAGATTTGAGCAATATCATAAAGGAAAACACAATGCCAGCTGAACGAACATAAGCTTCTGACTATCAAGGTACTTAGGTCCAGAACGATGCTATGTCACAACTCGAGCAAAGGTTGTTGAAGCTCCAAGGGGAGCTTGAGCATGTCCGAAATTTGGCAAATTTATCCTTCTCACTTAGTGTTCCAGATGTCAATCATCCAAACACTCACAACCCCATACCTCCTCAGAATACCCCAAACAAACAGAATCCTCCTACAACTCACCACCATACAACTCCACCAAAAATCAATCTATTCCACCACTACACCAACACAACACTTGCCACACTCTGAGAAACACCCCACTGACCGTCCTTGAACCACAAAACACCACAAATGACAACCTCTATGCTCAGGCGCCAGGCCATCATAACAACCCCATATTCGTGGAGACTCTACCTCACTCCACCCAACCCATTTATTACACACCTGAATCCAATGAGAAGGATATGCTTACTAAGAACTCGGCCGAAGAACTCAAGAAACTGACTAGCCGAGTTCAAGGCGTTGAAGGAAGTAAGGGAATTAAAGGATTGAACTATGAAGATCTTTGCATACAGCCCGATGTGGAACTGTCAGAGGGTTACAAACCTCCTAAGTTTGATATGTTCGATGGTACAGGTGACCCCCAGGGTCCATCTGAGGACCTATTGTGATAAATTGGTTGGAGTAGGAAGAGACGAGAAGATTCGTATGAAATTATTCATGAGGAGCCTCACTGGAGATGCTTTGTCTTGGTACGTCAGACAAGACCCTAAGAAGTGGTCCAACTGGGTGAACATGGCATAAGATTTCATGGACTGATTTAGGTTCAATACGGAAAATGCACCAGACGTGTTTTACATCCAGAATCTTAAGAAAACGCCCACTGAAACATTTTGCTAGTATGTCACTCGCTAGAGGTCTGAAGTAGCCAAGGTCAGGCCTGCCCTAGATGAAGAACAAATGAACAAATTCTTCGTCCGGGAACAAGACCCATAATATTATGAGAGGCTGATGGTGATTGAAAACAACAAATTCTCTGACATCATCAAGTTAGGTGAAAGAATTAAAGAAGGGATTAAGAGCGGAATAGTTACCAACTTTGAAGCACTACAAGCCACAAACAAAGCCTTGCAGTCTGGGGGCATATCCAAGAAGAAGAAAACAGGAACGGTAATGGTTGCACAGGGACCCAAATCCCCGTTGGTATACCGAACCTCCCCACTTACATACCAAGCACCCCCGCCTACATATCAGTCAGCACCTCCACCAACATATCATCCATATCCCCTACCTACTTATCAGCCCACATCTCCCAGATATTCCCAACCAACCCTTGTTTATCATACATACAAATCTCAACCATCTCACTTCCAGTCACCCCCTGATCGCCAAAATTTCCTAAGACCTCGACCCAGTTTTGACCGCAAGCCGCCCAAGCAATATATTGTCATTGATGAGCCTATTGACTAGCTGTACGAAAGATTAAAAGTTGTCGGTTATGTTACTCATATCCCTGTTGTGACCTCTAAAAATCCATCCCAGTGGGTTTATCCAAATAAAACATGTGCATACCATTCCGGCATGAAAATACATACCATTTATGAATGCCTCTCACTAAAGGATAAGATCCAGTCTCTGATTGATAACAAGGTCATCCAGGCTAAGGAAACTACTCCCAATGTCCGCAATAATCCGCTCCCAGACCACAGGGGTGGAGGCATCAAGATCATAGAAATAGAGGAAGGGTGGGACCTAGAGGGGTCGATCGGGTTTATCAAAGAGCGTGACGACCCAAAGAAGCCAACGGTCACACTTAATCCCATCATAGTCCAGATTCAGCCGTCAAGAGATGTTGAGGTAGTTGCGTAAGTCCCATTCGAGTTTGAAGTGGCACTATCAGCAGACGCACCTGTGCCGTTTGAGGTTGAAGTAATGCCACCTGCCACGACACATGTCCCATTTGAAGTAAAGGTAGCCACACGAATTACAGTGACAGTGTCAACCACGCAGCATTTCAACACTAATATTGTGCCCTGGGATACGTAGATAGCCCTATGGGTTCGGTCACAATTCAATAAAAATCTCATTCATCCCCCCCTCCCCGCGCAATTGGAAACTGGGGCAGAATTTTGAGGAGGAGGACCCTCAAAATTTCGAAGCAAGTTTAGCCGATCGCAGTATGTGCAACAGTCAGAGACCTCGATCTATCTAACTGGGGTAGAATTTTGAAGAGGACCCTCAAAATTCCATAGCATGAGAGGTTGCAATGTTTCAGACCGTGTCACAGTTGTCGGTTCATCTAAATTTCTTAAAATATATTTTATACTATGTCTTTACAAAATCATGCATGTTTGCTTTCAAAAAATAGCTCTGTCTAGAAAGCACTAACCCGATGATATAAACAGGATCATCAGACCAAGCAGAGCAAGGCGAGCAAAGCCAGTAGGGATACGAACCAGTCTTCCCCATCTACAGAACTCACGATTTTTCTTTGGATGCAGGAACAAAGAATAAACAAGCTTCAAAGTCACAATTCTCAAAACAGTTGCAATCGCTGAAATTTTCTATCAGCACAAAGAATAAACATGCTCTGTAGTCACAATTCTCACAACAATCGCAATCTCGCAATCTGCTACCAGCTAAGAAATCCTACTATCATTTGCTATTTATCCATCTGCATAAGGCTCATCGCTGCCTTCCCCTGCATAAGGTTAATCGCTGCCTTCCCCTGCATGAGGCTAGGCTTTGCCTCCATGTGCATAAGGCTAATCTCTGCCTTCCACATCTTGCATGAGGCTAATCTCTGCCTTCATCTGCATGTTGACACCCAATTTTGTCCCTCCATTCTTCTAAGTAATTTTCTTGAGCTCCTAAGTTACTAATAAATTAAATACCCTATTATTATTATTATTATTATTATTATTATTATTATTATTATTATTATTATTATTATTA
>MDKH01004122.1:0-17885 GCA_005239495.1 Nicotiana undulata
TGGTGCTCGGCAAGTATGGCCCGGGTGCTAGTCATGATCCTCTAGTTTGGGTCGTGACAAACTAAAATTCAAATAATACTAACACCCTAAAATCAAAGAAAAATTTGGAAAGCCGAAAACTTAAAATACGAGAAAAACGTACCAGTGGAGGAGGAAGAGAGAGCGTCATCGGTGGAGGCGGAAGGCCCAGTGGCGTGGAGAACAAACCCAGAAGCTAGGAACGCAGCGTGCACCGCGAAAGCTACCTTATCGTGGGCCTGGCGGAAATTGGGCCTTGAGGCCCGTATTACTGCCATAACCGATTGCTCCGTCGCCATTGTCATCGGAATAATGTGAGAAGAAGAGAGTAGTGTTTATGCGATTTCGGATGAGTGGAACAACTTCTAGTGCTTTGTAGTCTTGTAAAAGAAGAAATGACCAAATGAAAAAGAAAGCCCCAGTTATTATTGTACTAATAGCCAATATGTATCCCGCACCGACTTGAGTCTTCGTCTCTCGAATTTTACACAATATAATTCAATTAGGTCCTCGGACTATCAAGTTTGACAATTACTCATGTTTCATTTTATATTGTGGCATTTGGCTGAAAATGAAGTTTAAAACCTAATTAAGTCATATGTATATATTTTAATCACCAGTTCAAATTGTAATGTTGCTCTTTTTCCCTACATTGTCTTGTGCTAGTTGTATAATAATTGGGTAAGTTGTATACGGGTAAAATCGGGGCAGAGTTTTCCTCGATTCCCCGATTCGGGAACAAAGAGGAAGCATGGGTCGACATGGTTAAAATTGAGGCCCGGGAGCCCCTCGTGTCTAGACACGGAAGAACTAAGATTGGGTACGATGAAATAACAGACTCGTACCAAGTGTAGCTTCTGGATTACGGGAAACACGAAGAAGGTTTACGCATGACGAAGAAGGGGTCGTAAGATTCACCCTCAAACGAATAGTACGGCGCGAATGCCGTTTAGTATCAACTATAGATTGACATTTACCGGAAAAAGAAGATTTTTGCTTTATTTAGACTCGTACTAGGATTAAAATTTCCCTACTAGATAAAGGGGAAGGTTTTCTTCGTTCTATCATATGTTACACGCAAATCAAAGCAATTAAAATTTACTTTTGTCTTCTGCTTGTTCAAAGCATTACTCATTTTTTTCTTTTCTTCACCCGCGACCGAGCTTGTATCGGGGTTCCAATTGAGGACGAATTCCATTGTTCAATCTAAGGTGAGGCTTGGTTACTATATTGCGATTTGTTTGATCATTTATTTTGTCTTTAACTCATTAAACTATTGTTCTTGATTATTCATATCGAATTAAACCCCATATCATTTCAACCGCGTATAAATGTAATTGTTACTCATTTCAGGGGTGAACAATTTGGCACCCACCGTGGGGCTAAGAATAATAGTGGTGATTTGATACAAATCTCCATAACACACCTTATTTTACGCTCTTTAAAACTTTAATTCCAGGTTAGCCTAAGGATGTCAAACTTTCAATCTGCTCATTTGAATGTTGACGTTGAATCAGGCCATCACGACGAAAATAATAATGTGGTGCCTAGTAATGATGTGGCTCATGTCGATCCCAATGGTGTCCCAGCCGCCAACCCGATTGATGCTAACCAGCAGGTGGCCATCAACATCAATTAACTGATCCCGAAAATAGTGTTCGCGGGGGACCCCAGCCAGCTGCTCGAGAAGCGCCCCAAGGTGAAGGTGATAAGGTGAGCCTACGGCTGATTTTTGAAATGTTGCACGCTCAATAAGCGGCAATAGCATAGCTACAGAACCAAAGTTACTCCCCTCACAGGGTTGAGCTCGAACAATTCCCGGAAAATACTCAGAGAGATGAGCAAGTTGTCGTGGAACCGGATGAAGCCAGGCCTGGAAAAACTTTCGAGGTGATGAAGATGCTCGAGGTGTTAATAAAACGGGTGGAGTCGGGAAAGAAAAAGATTGAGGCGAACGACAAGAAGGTGGAAACATACAACTCCTAGGTCGATATATCAGATTCAGGGAGCACCTCCGATATTGAAGAGACCGAATTCCAAAACGTTTATTCAGAAGCCTTTCCCGCCGAGCGCGGCACCAAAGGCGATCCCAAAAATATTTCGAATGCCCGACATTCTCAAGTACAATGGGACCACGGATCCAAATGAGCATGTGACCTCCTATACATGCGAGATCAAAGGGAATGAATTGGAAGATGACGAAATCAAGTCGATGTTGCTGAACAAATTTGGGGAAACTTTGTCCAAGGGGGCAATGATATGGTATCACAACTTGCCTCCGAATTCTATTGACTCGTTTTCTATGCTCGCAGTTGCTCTCGTCAAGGCCCACACCGGAGCCATCAAGGTCGAGACCAAAAAGTCAGATATTTTCAAGGTCAAACAGAGGGATAACGAGATGTTGAGGGAGTTTGTGTCGAGATTCCAGATAGAACGAATAGATCTGCCACTGGTTGCGGATGATTGGTCCTTTCAGGCATTCACTCAAGGGCTCAACCCCTGAAGTTTCGTGGCTTCTCAACAGCTAAAACAAATTTTAGTAGAGTACCCAGCGGTGACCTAGGCCGACGTTCACAACAGATACCGGTCGAAGATCAGAGTCGAGGATGACCAACTCGAGGCCCCTTCTGAATCTATTTACCCCATCAGAACCGATGACAGGTCCAAGAGAGCCACTGATCAAGATCTAAGACCGGTCCGAGATAGATATCATCCATACAATGCGAACCATAGAGAAAACGGATCCCGGTGTCACCTGACAAGGAATGAGAAGTGATCGATGACCAAGCGGCCGGGGCCTGATGAGCAAGAGCGGGTTTTACATGTCTCTCGGGAGAAGAGAAGCGCCAAGGTTACAAGAGTATAATTTCAACGAGGACGTTGTGTAAGTACCACGGTACTCATGGTCATCGGACCAAAAATTACAGACAATTAAGAGAAGAAGTTGCTCGATTGTTCAACAATAGGCACCTTCGAGAATTCCTAAGCAAGCGAGCCAAAAACCACTTCAGAAACATGGACGCCAACAAACAGGTCGAGCAAGAGGAGCCTCAACACGTAATCAACATGATCATTGGGGGAGTCGACGTACTCTAGGGTCCGATGGTAAAATGCACTAAAGTGTCTATTACGAGGGAAATATGCACCCGGGATTACGTTCCGGAAGGACTATCTCGTTCAGCGATGAAGACGCCTAGGGCATCGTACAGCCTCACAACGATGCACTGTAATATATGTACTTATCAATAAATATCGAGTTAAACATGTGTTGATTGATCCAGGTAGCTCGGCCAACATCATCAGATCGAGGGTCGTAGAGCAACTAGGGTAACAAGATCAAATTGTACTGGTGGTCCGGGTATTGAATGGATTCAACATGACGCGCGAGACCATGAAAGGTGAAATAACCTTACCGATAACACTGTCAAGACCACCGAAGAAATAAAGTTCTATGTGATCAAAATGGACATGAGATACAACACTTTATTCGGAAGGTCGTGGGTCCACATGAGGGGAGTGCCTTTGACCTTACACCAAGCGCTGAAATTCCGCACACCGTGAGGAGTCAAAACGGTCTACAAAGAACAGCCGACCATGAGGGAAATGTTCATTATTGACGAAATGATCCTGGTGCCCGTGATTTCAAAGGACATGGAATCAACCACAAAGGAGGTAACTATATAGCAATCAATGACACCGACCTCAGCCGGGCCGAAAAAACAGAAGGAGTACGAAGCGGATTATTACACCTCATAAGTTTAACTAAAATTGATATTATGTTAATGTGGTGATCCATAGAAGCTTCATGAAAGAATAGAATCAATAATAACTTATAAAAGAAAAATATACTACTAATAATAATAATAATGTCTTATTGGTCCAGACTCCAACTAAAGGAATATCAAGTTATACAATTACTTTACCTTGTAAAAAAGAATAGCTTAAAAGTTGTAATTGTGTCAATCTGCTAATATAGTTGACCAATCATTGCTACTTGACGTAGACTATTATTCTTTTGGATTATTCCAAGAATGAATGCTCATCAAGATGGTAGAGCTAAAGCACTAGATTACTAATGTTCATCTTTGGCTTAAGTTTAATTTCCTAGAAGATCTAGGTCATTTAACTTAAATGAGGGTGTTGCTTTCTGCGTGTTCGGTTGCTCGATCAATATATAGTTGTTTTGGGTGGATGAGATATCATGCAAAAGGATACTCGTAGTTTATGTTTGACTAGATAGCTTGATTAATCTGTAGGCCTTCCCTGGGATATGAGTCAAATGACAAGCTTTCCAATTGAAATATTTTATTTTAGTAAATGTTTTATAAGTATGATTTTGGGTAGGTACAATTATTACTATTTTCGAATATGGTAAATTATACACATAGTATGAGAAAGTTTATGAGATTTTCTTATTTGTAAAGGTAGAAATTATTTTCTCATAAGAAAAGAATGTTATCGTTTTATCAATTTAAGAATTAAGCGTACGAGAATTTTTACTCTTTATATGAGATTAGGAAAATTATAAGTTGAGAAAATATATGTATTTTTATATGAATATTTTAATAAAATAATAGTGTATGTATTTATTTTGTATTGTATCACATGACCATGATAGTAAGTTATATAAGTGTGTTAAGAGTAACTATTATTTTAAGTAGTTTGAGATAATTCTTAATATGTGAATAATTAGGTAATTATTGATTTTTAGTGGGAAATTAACTAATTAATTAATATAATTTTAATAAGTCTAATCCCCTCCCCACGTGGCAGCCCCCCTTGTAACTTAAGATGACTCTAGTCATTGTATTAGGTGACAAGGTTGAAGATATGGGATTTGGAAAACTTAACAACAAGCTATCTTAATATTGGACATCTCGAGAAAAAAAACCATTACGTGTAGTAGTCTGATCATATGACAACGTATACCAAATGTTGCAACAATTTGGTATGTCTTCTGACTTAGGCTGTTGTTCATTTGGATCAGCATTTGTCATTCATAATAGAGAGTATCATCTAAAATGGAATTTAAGAAAACAGAAGCAATTGCAACAATGATTAAACACTTCTCAAGAAACTTCCATCATTGGGACTTAGTGTGCAGATAGATTGAAAGTTGGAGATTTAGTGCGCAGGTTCTCTTTGCAACTAAAGAAGATGTTAGTTCGAAGCATAGTTGAATAGTTGGCTGCAAAAAGATATTAAAACATATTTTGTTCTAGAAAGACGAAATGGGAGAAATATTCCTTACTCCAGGTATGTTAAGGCTATCTCTTCTTTCTTTTGGCATGATCCAAGCAACGATACGTAAATATAATGTTATTTCATAAGTGGTTCTACTCTTAGCAGTTAAGGAGATCTATGTTATTCATTCCTGTAAAGTGATATTCAAGCATGTCTAAGTATGTTCCTAAGTCCTTAGTGAGGTATATAATAGAGATGTTAATGTTTATAATATAGTGATACATGTACATGCATCTTCATGAATTTACTATCGTGCTACGGCCGGTCGGGCAGTTACCACCGGTTGGGCAGTCATGCATATTCATTTACCACTGAGCTACGTCCGGTCAGGCAGTCATGTATTTACCATCGAGCTACGGTCGGTTGGGCAGTTACGCATTTACCACCGAGTTACGGCCGGTTGGGCGGTTATGCATTTACCGCCGAGCTACGGCCGGTCAGGCATGCATATATTTACCACCGTGCTACGGCCTGTCGAGCAGTTACCACTGATCACTTGGGCAGTCATGCATCATACGATATGGATAATATATTCAAAGAGGAGTATTATATATATATAAGTACAAGTATGCATATACGATGGCACTATAGAGATTCAAGTTGATTCTTGTATGTCTTTAATTGATGTTGACTTATTGTTATGTTCAGTTCTGCCTTACATACTCAGTACATTATTCGTACCGACATCCTTTTGTTGGGGACACTACATTCATGCCTGCAGGTATAGATAATCAGTTTGACGAGCACTCATAGTAGACGAGATTGGCATTCAGCGAAGAATCGGTAAGACTCCACCTCATTCGGAGTGCAGCCGAGTCTATGAGTCATCGTGTCAGAGTTTTGCTACAGACTTATGGGTAGGCCGGTACCCTATCCCATTTGATGTCAAATAATCTTAGAGGCTTTGTAGACAGAGGTTCATTTTGTACAGTATGTCAGAGGCTTCGACGGCCCATATTGATATATAGATTCATGTTTTAAAAAAGATTATTCATTGATATACCATTTATCCACTTATAGTTATACATTACGAGTTGTGGTTATGTTGGCCCATGATAGTTACAGAAGAAAAACAATAGAGTTACTAGTGGTTCGCTCGGGCCAGTACGATACCAAGTGCCAGGCACGCCTCCCCAGGTTCGGGGCGTGACACGGATGATGAGGACGATTACAATTTCTCGAGATTATTCATATCACCTGATGACACTGACACCACCAAATCAATGATTGAAGAGTCGGAGCAAGTTATATTGATCGAACACCTACCAGATCGAAAGGTATACCTGGGCACGGGGTTAACCCACGAGCTTAGAGAAAACTTATTAATTTTCTTAAAGTTAACGCCAATTTTTTTTCCTAATCCCGTCTAGACATGAAAGGGTTCCCACCGGAGGTAACCACTCACAAGTTGAGTTTGGATCTGAAGTTCCATCTGGTTAAGCAGAAGAGAAGGACACAGTCCGAGATCAAACACGAGTTCATCAAGGACGAGGTATCCAAACTTATGAAAATAGGCTTCATCCGGGAAGTTAAGTACCCGGATTAGTTAGCTAACGTAGTGTAGTACCAAAAAACGGAAATAAATTGAGGATGTGTGTAGATTATAATGATCTAAATAAGGCATATCCGAAAGGTTCTTTCCCCTTGCCTAACATTAACTGAATGATCTACGCGACGGCTGGACACGAGATACTCAGTTTTCTTGACACCTACTCCGGGTACAACCAAATTTGGATGAACCCAGACGATCAGGAAAAAACTTCTTTCATAACCAAGTTCGGCACCTACTGTTATAACGTAATGTTGTTTGGATTAAAGAACGTCAGTGCCACATACAAACGCCTAGTAAACCCGATGTTCGAAGAACAAATAGGAAAATCAATAGAAGTTTTTATTGACGATATATTGGTCAAGTGCTTGCGATCAGAGGACCATTTGAAACATTTGCAGGAACCTTCGACATATTAAGGAAGTACAACATGAAGCTAAACCGGAGAATTGTGCATTTGGGGTTGGCTCAGGAAAGTTTCTTGGATTCATAGTATCTAACTGGGGATAGAAATCAACCCCGAGAAAATAAAGGCCATAATGGACATTACCATAGTTGACAATGTCAAGGCAGTACAAAGACTAACCGAGCGGATAGTAGTATTGGGCTGGTTCATCTCCAAATCGTCGGATAAGAGACATCAGTTCTTCTCACTATTGAAAAAGAAGAACAATTTTTCTTGGCATCCGGAATGCTAGCAAGCTTTGGAAGAACTCAAGCGGTACCTATCGAGCCCCTCTTTGCTGCACACTCCGAAGGTTCATCTATTTAGCGGTTTCTGAGGTGGCGGTAAGTGGTGTCCTAGTCCGGGAAGAAGAAGGTACACAATTCCCTATTTACTATGTTAGTAGAACCCTAGGCGATGCCAAAACAAGGTATCCCCACCTAGAAAAATTAGTGCTCGCCTTGCTAAGCGCTTTTAAAAACATAAAATCATACTTTCAATGCCACCTCATATGTGTCGTAACCTATTACCCGCTGAGGAATATCATGCATAAGCCCGAGCTCTCAGGCCGATGGGCCAAATGAGCCGTAGAGATTAGCGGGTACGATATTGAGTACATACCCCGGACTGCGATAAAGTCACAGATTTTGGCAGACTTTTTGGCCGTCTTTACGCAGGCCTTGATACCCGAGGTCAAAAGGGAATTGCTGCTCACTTCGGCGACTAGCTCAGGGATTTGGACCTTATTCACATGCGGTGCTTCTAACGCGAAAGGTTCAGGCTCGGTATCGTTTTAAAATCACTTGCGGGTAACGTAATTAGACAGTCCATTAGAACTGTGAAATTGACTAACAATGAAGTTGAGTATGAAGTTGTGACAGGGCTAGAACTGGATAAGAGCCTCAGTGCCGAAGTAATCGAAGCCAAATGTGACTCCCTTCTTGTTGTAAATCAAGTCAACGGAACGTTCGAAGTAAAAGAGGAACGGATGTAGAGGTATTTGGACAAATTGCAGGTGACCCTACACCGATTAAGGGAATAGACTCTACAACTCATACCTCGGGATCAAAATAGTGAGGTCGATGCACTGACCAACTTGGGGTAGCCTGTCGACTTCGATGAATTCAACTCGAGGGTAGTGGTACAGTTGATGAACTCGATGGTAGAAGAAGGTCACGTCGAGGTAAACTCGACAAGTTTGAATTAGGAAAATTTCCATCGGATCCCAATGAATTGAAATCCCTACACACCAAATTTGCCAGGTTTAGCTTAGTTCAAGGGAAATTATTCAGAAGATCCTTCTCCGGCCCACTAGCTAGGTTCTTGGGTCCGGTAGACCGAATACGCCATGAGAGAGGTCCACGAGGGCACTTGTGGGAACCACTCAAGGGCAAAATCCCTGGTTCATAAGTTAATCAGAGTCAGTTACTACTGGAATGAAGTGGAGAAGGATGCGAAAGACTTCGCACATAAATGCAACGAGTGACAAAGACACACCTCGATGATTCATCGACCGGGAGAGAGGCTTCACCCGATCCTGTCGCCATGGTCATTTATGAAATGGGGAACGGAAATCGTCGGTCCCCTGCCATGGGCGCCCAGTAAAGCCCAATACATACTACTCATGACCAATTATTTTTCCAAGTGGTTCAGGGCTCAGGTTCGAGAAGGTCTTGGAGAAAGAGGTTTTCAACTTCATATAGCATCACATAATATGTCAATTTGGAATACCGGTTGAGATCGTTTGCGACAATGAAAAATAATTCATCGGCAACAAGGTAAGCAAGTTTTTCGAAGACCACAAAATCAAGAAAATATTATCAACGCCTTACCACCCTAGTAGGAACTGGCAAGTGGAATCCACAAACAAAACTATACTCCAAAACTTGAAAAAAGAGATTGACCGATTCAAAAGGAAAGTTGAAGGAAATCTTTCCTGAAGTCTTATGGGCAAACCATATGACTTCAAAGTTGAGTACCGGAGCGACTCCGTTCTCTTTAGTCTACGAAATGGAAGCCTTAATACCGGTCGAGGTAAGGGAACCAAGCCTCAGGTTCCAGTATGCTACTGAAAGGTCTAACGGCGAGGCCATGACCACTGGCCTAAAATTATTGGACAAAAGGCGGGAAGCCACCCTGGTCATATTGGCCGTCCAGAAGCAGTGAGTAGGGAGGTACTACAGTCAAATAGACAACCTTTGATATTTTCAAGTCAGGGACTTGGTGTTGAGAAAAGTAATGCTACACACCACGAACCCAAATGACGGGAAACTGGACCCGAATTGGGAAGGACCGTATAGAGTTGCTAGAATAACCAGGAAAGGCTCGAATAGACTCGAGTCAGGAAACGATGTACAACTACCGAACAACTGGAACGTGGCACACATAAAGCGGTACTACTGCTAAGGTACGAGCTCAGTTCCCTTTTTAATTTCGTTATGATATGTACTAACTTACACATGTACTTGGTCGAAGGCAAATATGACTATTAAGTCTGAAAGCATGTGTTTCACTCCTTTTCCCTTGAACCATTTTTTCCCGAAGCGGGTTTTACCGCAAGGTTTTTAACGACGCAATAGTAAAACGTGCTACCTTAGTTTTGAAGGCCGGCCTAAAATCGGAATTGTCGATCATCTGCGCTGAACCAACAATTTTCGAGCCCTCACAAGTCCGACAACAAATACAGGGGGCCATTACCCCATAGGTCGGGATCTTGGATATTTAGAAGGTGTAATCGCTTAACATTCAAAGCGAAGTCTTGATAGTTACGATTTATTGTAAGGGTCAACTGTCAAACGAACTGTACCCATATAGCCCACTCTAGCCATGGCACAAGGCTTATGAGCCTCCGGCATGTACTCTACATACAAAGAAATGAAAGAAATCTTTACTTTCTTTATACTTATCACGACGCGTCTCGCTCCATCGATACTTCACAACGGATCCTAAATCCTAAAGCCATGGTCTACCCCAACTCGGGGACTATCGTTTGATAAAAAATAGGATGGCCAGGCTATCGAATCCCAAAGACGCCGAGTCTATCAGGCAAGGCTACGGCCAACCTAAAATGGCTCAAAGAGGTCCGAAGTCTATACTTAGAAAGTAAGGACCTTTACGTATAATTAAAACCTATTAAAGGGTTACCCTCGTTAAAACATCGTCATATATGACTAAACACTTAGGTGTATTAAAGGCCTTAGATGTTTATATAGAAATTTTGAAGCCACGAACACTCCGGAGTTATCATCAAAACCGGGCCTCATACAGACTCCCAAATAACGGATGCTCTAGATTGTGTCTGATTGTATGCTAAGGCACTAAGGACCATCCACAAATAAAAAATTGCAAATAGATGTTGACTAGTAAAAATTACGGTGGTGCCAAACGAAAAGTTTTATATACTTCAAAAAAAATTACAAAAGGCATTGTAAAACAACCTCAAATTAAACAAAAAAAAGAAAATGTACAAAAGGGAAACAAAAAAGAGTTAAGCCATCTCCGCCTCAACTTCACCGAAGCTCGACTCGGCATCAGAACTATCAGCACTAGAATCATAGGAACCTTCGAGCTCATAAAGTTCTTTCGCCTCAGTCTCAAGCCTCTTGGCCTCTTCAATCTCGGCCAACAGATCAAAACCCCGGGCATGAATCTCCTCGAGGGTCTCCATCTGAGACAACCGTTTTACATACTCGGTCTTCGTTCTTAAACAAGCCTTTGCTCTCTCCACATTGTCTTTATACTGGGCCAATATTTCTTCAACCTCAGAGGAATAAATCGAGATTGCCTCTAATTTGGACTTCAGCGCAGTGTACTCCCGGCCAAGATCGTCCCGCTCTGAGAAGGCTGAACCCAATTGTGCCAGGATTTCATCATTTAGCCGAGACCACTTGTTGGATTTGTCCTTTTCCACCTGGAGATGTTACTTGACCGATGCTAGCTCCTCTTTATTTGCCTCCTTGTCCGAGGCCAGCAGGTCCATCCTACTTCTCAATGCCTCAGCCGTCGTCTTGACCACGTTTATCTCAGCCCGGAGTTGGTCAATCAAGTCTATATTCTCTTGGACCTGCGAGGTTGTGTCGTTAGTCACTACGCGTAACATCTCATTTTTAGCCTCAAATATCCTTACCTTATCAACCAGTTCGGCATGCTCCCATTTCACGGACATGGCCTCATTCTATGCTTTTTCTAGCTCGCTTAGAGAATTAGGAGATCCTTGAGGTCCTCATCCTTTTTCTCACTGGGAACCCTATACATGTACTTCTGTCAGATCTTCTCTTTGAGTTCGAACTCGAGTTGGCTGACTTCCATTCGAGACCGAGGGAAGCTTTCATGGTGGAGCATCGAATCCTGAAAAATAAAACGATGAGATGGCTAGAACATGTTGAAACTAAGCAATATTCGTGAAGGGCACAAGGGATAGGAAACTTACCCGGTTCAATGCCTGTTGTGCCTCGTTGAATATGCTCGATGTGCCTACTTTGTTCATCTTCACCTGGTCCTTCTCGGTCACCATGCAGCGAAGATAGTTGGCCACACCCACAGAGTGGACAATACCTGGGTATCTGCCGGGATAGTGAACATGATCATTCTTTTATGGTCGGGGTCCACACTCGGAGCAGGGAACTGCCTCACCAGCTTTGGACTTGATCTCGACTTGCTAGCTCCAGTGCATCTTCTTTTGGGGCTTCCAGATGACCAAGCCCATAATAGTCCTCCAACACGACCATGTCCATGTCATCGAAAAACATGTTGAGGGCCTCTCCTGCGCCTCGTGTCGTCTAATTTGATTTTTCCTTATCGGCCTGAGCCTCGACAAGCATAGACTCTATAAGAGACAGCAACTCTGTGATGTCAATGACACCGACTATTTTCCTCGGGTCATGGATGGTTTCTCGGGAGGCCATGGCCTCTGTAACTCCTTCCAGTTCCCGGGATAAAAAAGATAGGCCTCTCAGTCGATGCCTCTGGTTGCCGCATGTTACTCTTTATCAGTGCTCGGCCCGTGGAGACGAAATCTAGATCATCATCTTCAGGGTAATATCTGAGCCAGACCCTTTCTTATAACTTAAAATTTTATAATGGAAAATCGAAAATATAAAAAAGGAGTCAAAACTCGTCTTTATTGAAAAATCGAAGAAAAGGTGGGTTCTCTGTGGACAATGCCACCTTAAATCATTTTTTAGTCTTCATCATTTACTCCCCTTTATTTTAGTAGGCGCCAGTCTTCTTCATCGACTTTATGTTCATAATGATGTCATACTTGCCTTTAGAAGGAATCAGAGTCTGGTACCCTAGCCCGGGTACTCCTCTTATTTCTTTTACCCGGATCGCTGCCCTCTTGTTCTTGACCTCGACGTCCGGGGAACGGAAAGATTTCCTCTTTTTACTCATCTCCTCCCGTGCGGCAGATCCGGGCTGTCTCGAAGCAGAGGGTTCAACAAGTGGGAGCGGAGCCTCATCCTATCCAATGGCCAAAGCTCGGTGGTTTTGGGCAAACATATAAAAGAAACGACTTAGCAGAAATGAAGGTTAAGTATGAACGTAGAATTGCTCAGAAAAGAAAACTCACCATGGGAACGGGCCTCCCACTTGCCTTTTGAAAGCTTGCGCCACTCGCGGTCAAAATATGACATTTGTTTGCAGATCACCTCGATCCACTCCTTGAAGCGGAGGACTACTGTCACGACCCAACCCAAGCCGCTAGTCGTGATGGAACCTAACCCAACCCGCTAGGTAAGCCAATTAACAACTATCCAATTCCAATAAAATTTAATAAGACAATTAAGCAAAAGAAAATATCCAAATCCTATACATTTCCCAAGGACTGTAGTACAAATCATGAGCTTCTAAGAATAGAGTTTACAAAGTTGAAATGAAATAAATACATAGTCTGTTTGAAAAGTACATAAACAGAGTTTTATAGATCTAAGGCTACCACGAACAAGAGGCAGCTACAACCGGGACGCAGGTACATCTTAAATCCAGCTCCCATCGAACACATCAACATCAGCAGCCAACATCTGCACGCAAGGTGCAGAAGTGTAGTATGAGTACAACCGAACACATGTACTCAGTAAGTAGCAAACCCAACCTTAGGTTGAAAGTAGTAACGAGCTAACACAAAGGTCTGGTCCAATACCAATATTCCACAACTGTTCATAGCAGCATAGTACAAGTAATAAAAGAGGTATCTCAAAAATAAAATGCTCAACTCGTTCGCAGTTCTAGAAAATAGGCATGTTTTTCAAGTATCTTAGTGAAAACCCAAATCTTTTACCAAAAATGTCAAAAATACGAGTAAGTTTGAAAATTGTGATTTTTCCAAAAAAATTCTTTCAACAATAAGTAAGATGTTTAATTTTTCAGATATCATGAAGAAAGTACGTCTTTATGCCTACATGTCAAGATACAGGTAAAATCATAAATGTCCCAAAACAGAGTAGTAGAAGGAATTTCATCTCTATGCATGTATCTCACGTACGCATGACAAGTGCAATGCATCTCGATGATGAGCTCATGTACTCACACTCTCAGAGTACACAATCTCACTGTCTCGCATTCCCTCTCACTATGATCAATGCACAGCAAACTCAATCACTCAGCGTTGCACAATACTCGCTTCAGCATACAGCATCCACGTATATAGAGTCATCTGCGCTCACTGGAGGTGTGCAGACTCCGGAGGGGCTCCTTCAGCCTAAGAGTTATATCGCTACGACGTGCAACCCGATCCAATCATATAAGTAGCCCTAAGTCTCGTTGCGACGTGAAACCCGATCCATATACATAAATAGCCATAATTCTCGTTGCGGCATGCAACCCGATCCATATACATTCACATAGCTCACAACTCGGCACTCAGGCCCTATCTTAGTCACTAACCTCTCCATTCTCTCGGGCTCTCATAAATCATACAAATCAAACCAAAAAGATATAATAACAGGTATCAACAAGAAAACAAGAGGAGACACAGACATGATACATAAGTAAGATTGTGACAGAGTACAAGATAGCAAATAGCAGCTAATTCAACAAGTACACAACCACTGCGGGTCCCAACAGTGATATCATATGGCCTAAGCATGGTTTCTAACATGAATGTCAGTCAAATTTCTAGAAGATCGAGGGAACATGTAATTAACAATAAGCTATTCGACTTTATGGTCTCACGGGACGGACCAAATCACAATCCCCCACGGTGCACGCCCACACGCATGTCACCTAGCATGTGCGTCACCTCAATGCCAATTGCATAACACGTATTTCGGGGTTTCATACCCTCAGCACTAAGTATAGAAGAGTTACTTACCTCGAAGAAGCCAAATCCAATACCCAGCAAGCCAAACGATGCTCCAAAAATGTCATCCCGCGCGTACCGATCTCTGAAGGTTCGAAACTAGCCAAAAGAAACTCAAATACATCAAATAATTCCAAAGGAAACAAACCCAATCGATAAAGGTCGAATCTTTAATTAAAAAATCCAATAATCGACCAAAACGTCAAACCCGAGCTCGCACCTCAGAACCTGACAAAACTCACAAAATCCGACAACACATTCAATTGCGAGTCCAACCACACTAGTGTCACTCAAATCCGACTCTGAATCGATGTTCAAAACTCAAAAATTCACTTTATGAAATTTTAGACAAAACCCCCAAATTTCACTTTGAAATCATCAATCAAATTCCAAAAACGAAGATGAATTCATGAAATATAACCAAAATCAAGTATAAACACTTATCCCAATCCATATGGTGAAAATCTCCTCCAAAAGTTGTCCAAATCCGAGCTCCCCAACTCAAAATATGACCAAATGAACAAACATTCGATATTAAGTATTTTTGCCCAACTGTTTTGCCTTGTTTTACATACCAACCGATCCTGAAACTTGCTTTTTATGCCTCCAATAGATTCCTTGTGAAATTTCAGTCAAGTTAGGCTTTTGAATCACTCCATTTGACCTTATAATAAAGGAGATATGTTGATTTTAAGATTATTAAATACGAAGATCTCATAACAATTTTACTTCAAACCCGGCCCTTTGATGTGGAGGTAATACACATGGAAAGGGCCCAGGAAGCAGGTTTTATACAACACCATCATTTTTCTAGTTTCTCCAATGTTTGAAAATGAAGGCACACATTTTAGGAACTGCTTTTTTTGAGAAATACTACAAAATGTAATATCATAAATATACTAGTAGACTACTCTTTATTTTTTGTATCAACTTTGTTTATCCCTGAAATGAGTAGCAATTAAATTTGTACGCGGTCTAAAGTATATGTGGTTTAATTCGATACGAGTAATCAAGAACAATAGTTAAATGAGTTAAAGACAAAATAAATGATCAAACCAATCGCACCGTAATATTGGATGGCATTCGCACCGTAATAAGGTAAATATCTTCTTTTTCCGATAAATGTCAATCTACAGTTGATATTGAATGGCATTCGCACTGTAATATTCAGTTTAGGGAGAATCTTATGGTCCATTCTTCGTCATGTGTAAACCTTCTCCATGTTTCCCGATGTCCAGAAGATACACTTGGCACGGGTCCATTATTTTACCGTGCCCGATCTTAGCTACACTGTTCGTTCCTACGGGTCTCGATACGAGGGGCTCCCGGACCTTGATTATAAACATGTCGAGTCGTGCTTCCTCTTTGTTCCCGAATTGGGAAATCAGGAAAAACTTTGCCCCCAATTTTACCCGTATACAGATAGTCCCCTCGTTTTGCGAAGAGTAGATTTATTGAAGCGATGGGAAGCGATAAGTTAACCCATGTTCCTTCTTCCGTACGCTACAACCGATTTGACGGGTAACCAAAACGTCCCATTAGTCACACCGTTCTGACTTCGAACACGTGTCATCTACCGGTTAAACGTCTCGAATTTGAAACGTCACACATTGATTACCCTTTCTCTATAAAAGCTTTGACCTCTTCTTCAATTTTTCACTTTTCGATTCCAGAGCTCCTTCATTTACCCTCGAATTCTTCGCTTAGCTCTAACCCCTTCAAATTGTCATACATTATTTTCTAGATCTTCATATCTCCATCTTCAAATCTTCATAATCTTTCTTTAAATCTTCAAGTTAGACCTTCATACCTTCATCCCTATCTTCAAATCTTTATCCTCAGCGTCAAATCTTCATCCTTACCTTCAAACCTTCATATTTTTCAGAACCCGATGGCAAAAACTTCCAAATCTATGACTCAACGTACTGTCCCTTCAACTTCCAACCCGGCCACCGACGCCGAGGTGGCCGATCCTGCAGTGGTCCTGGAGCCTCCTTTGAAGAGCTTCATCCCCGGGGGCTCTCTATTGAGAACGACTTTAAAGTCGAGAAGGCGTCCAGTCAACAGGACCGAGGCGAGGGAGTACAGAGGTATATGTGCTCCGTTACCGAAGATACACTCCCTATAGTTCGGGAGGACTGTAACTGGAAGGGCAATAAAGTGGTTGTCCCCGGTCTTGATGAAGACATCTCTACTCACGTGTAAGGGTACCTGAGTGTTTACACTTACCCATTCATACTTGCCCCGGTAGACCATAGAATCCTCAACTTGTGCAAGAGGTACGAGGTCTGCTTTGGGCAGATTCACCCGTCCTTTTGGAGGATCACAATATTCCTCCTCCACTTCGTCAACAACATTGAAGCACCCCGGTTTACCGTCGATCACCTTCTTCGTTTCTACAATCCCCGAGTTTTCTGAGGAAGTTTGATCAAGCTCATTCGTCGAGCAATAAAAGCTCCGATCTCGAGCATCGATGAAGATCAAGATTAGGGTTGGCCAGGGAGGTTCGTTCGGGTGAAGATCAAAGATCTCGTTCCCCTCGAGTGTTAACCGTTCCCTCAAAAGTGAAACGTAGCCCGTAAATTTTCTTTCCTTCCTGAGTACCTTGGTGCTTTCTTTATTCTTTTATTGCACGTCCTTATTGTTGTGCCATGGTCGCTCGAGTTCCTAGTGTAGTTTTAAAGACCGACCGGTCATTTTGAGAATTTTCACTTTGCTCGGTAGTTTGGGGGCGCGAGTAGCTCCGTATGATGTATTAGGACTTGTGTGCAAAATTTGAGTTCATTCCGAGTTGATTTGATATGTTTCGGCGTAAGTTTTTGGAAGTCGAAAGTTCTTTAAGTTTGATTTGAGGTGCCTTTCGTCGTTTCGATGTTGTTATGCATGATTTGAGGCCTCGAGTAAGTCTGTGATATGTTTTAGGACTTGTTGTTATGTTCGTAGGGGGTCCCGATGGGCTCGGGTGAGTTTCAAATAGGATAAGGTTGTGTTGAGCTTGTTTTTCTTATGTTTCGACGTCGTTTCTTCAAGCATAAATGGTACCACATTGAACAAATGAGCTCCGATTTCTGTTTTGATTGAAGCATTGGATCCGTATCGTAATTAAGGTCCATAGCAAAAAGAATCGTCGAATTCTGACATCGCATGAGAATTTTATGGTCATTTTACTAAGAATTGGGTTGCTAGATTTATCAGATAAATTATGAAATGAAGCCCATTACCCAGTCACTACTACTACTACTGTTTACAAAGGGAATTTTTAACTTTCAATGCCATATATTAAACCTTATTACCCTCAATGTTTAAGATTAGAGATAATTACATTTAGTATA